>MDJU01000510.1:0-23429 GCA_001721665.1 Trichoderma pleuroti
ATAAAGGTATTAAGATTAAAGAAATAAAGTTATAGAGTAAAGTTTTAGGGGAAATTAATAGGAATTATATATAAGGGGTTATAACTTTATATAATTATAATAAGTATAATATACCTCTTTATATATAGAAGAATTACTAAGACTTATATTATAAGCTAATTTACTAGAAAATTAATATATATTTTATTTCTAATTGTTTAATTAGGTTAAATTTACTTATTATAGGTTATAGTATAAAAACCATGCCTTCGGACCTTTAAAGAGATTATAGCTTAGTGAAAGAACAAGGGACGTCTCAGTGGAGAGAAAAAAGCGGTGCACACTTGGAAGTAGGACGAGTGTCAAATTTTTTTTAAAGATGTTAGTAGATTGGTACAAAGCTGGCATTATAGCTCTATGGTTAGCAAATGTGTAATAACTAGATCTCGTCTATGAAATTTCTTTTGGTGGTGGAATTACTACTGAATGGAAACAGGATATTTTAACCTGAACGATATATGACATGAATGGATGAATGTAGGGGAAAATCGCATACTTCTTCCGTTTGATAGGAAACATAGAAACTGAATACCTCAATCTAGGCCAGCTCAAACCTTCTAGGTTCAATGGTTCAAATTTTGAAAGCCGTATTCGGTGAATCATACCGAAGGCTACCGTACAACATCTCTCCGCAAATCCATAGTGTGTGAGGTTTTCTCCATTTGGGGCTTAAACAAAGAGGGGTTGCGCTTTGCCACCCCGCGATGGGACCCATATTTTCCAAACGAAGAGTCTCGTGGTATTTCTTACGTCGAGTCGACTCTTAACATCTATACTCTCGAGCTGGGCATTCTCGAATGGCAAGGACGGAATACCTTGCCCCGGGGCTAGCCACTAGTCGTATGTGCACCTCGTTATACGTGATGCGGGAATTGGACTGCGTCAGTGGGGAATAACGAGGCAATATCCGCTTTTTGTCGATACTCTCGGAGACTCATGGCCCGAAGGTAAAACTTGGGCAGATGGAATCGAGAACAGGCTGCTCTCATGAACAGAGATCAGTCGTCCGCCATGATATAAACAAGGAAATAAACCATGGCTTGTGAAATGATTCAAGCCCATCTTCCAACTTGTTAAAGGAGCTTATTTCTTTGAGGCGTTCACTACCTAGATGCTGTCTTCGCCGCTGCTCTCTACATCATCGCGAGAGCTCCACATATTTTCATCCTCATCACTATCACCAATTACGTTGTCGTATGCAGCCGTCGATTTGACCATTGAATCATCCCTACACTAATGGGTCTACTGTTGAAAGAAGTGGACGTGCTTGTCGTTGGCGGCGGCAATGCTGGGTTCAGCGCTGCCATCTCGGCAGCGGAGTCCGGGGCTAAACGTGTGATGCTTATCGACGCATGCCCAGAGCATTGGGCCGGAGGAAACTCATACTTCACAGCCGGGGCATTTAGAACCGTTTATCATGGCCTGGAAGACCTACTTCCAATTGTGAACAACGTGGATAAAGCCACGGCAGGAAGAATTGACATGGAGGCTTATAGCGCCGACGATTTCACGCAGGATATTCATCGCATCTGCAGCGGTCGGTCTGATCCTGAGCTATCCCAAATCCTTGTGCATGAGTCGAACGCTACGGTCAAGTGGCTTGCTAAACATGGCGTCCGATTTCAACTGCCTTTTAACCGACAGGCTTATGAAGTTGGTGGCCGGTTCAAATTCTGGGGTGGTCTATCACTGAAGACACAAGATGGAGGCAAAGGCTTTATTGAAGATCTCCGACGAGCTGCGGATACACTTGGGATACACGTTGTCTTTTCCACGGCTGCTAAACGTTTGGGAGTTGACGCAAGAACTGGTTCTGTTCAGTCTGTTTTCGTGCAGACTGCTGACGGTATCGAGCAGGAGATTCGAGCCGCAGCAGTTGTTCTGGCGGCAGGTGGATTCGAGGCCAATTCTAGGATGAGGGCGCAGTATCTTGGCCCCAACTGGGACCTTGCTAAAGTGCGCGGGACGCCGTACAATACAGGTACATGCTTAGAAATGGCCATCCGAGATGCGTCTGCCAAGCAAGCGGGCAACTGGTCTGGTTGCCACTCTGTCGCTTGGGATGCTCATGCCCCTCCGAATGAAGGCGATAGACTCATCTCGAATGAGTTCACCAAATCAGGTTACCCTCTAGGCGTAATGCTTAATACCGAAGGAGATCGGTTTGTGGATGAGGGTGTCGACCTAAGAAATTACACTTACGCCATATTCGGAAAAGCTATTCTTGCTCAGCCAGGCCATACCGCGTTTCAAGTTTGGGATTCCCAAATGACACCCTGGCTTCGTGATGAAGAGTATAGAGAGGGCCGCGTGGAAAGGATCATGGCCTCGTCACTGTCGGAACTGGCCGAAAAGTGTGCGAAGCATGGGTTGACAAACCCAGGCAAATTTGTGGAAACAATCACACAATATAATGAAGCTGCCATTGCTTTCCAAAGAGAGAACCCTTGCAAGAAGTGGGATCCGGCGGTGAAAGATGGGCTTTCTACCCAATCCAAGAATAAACGTCTTTCCTTGGCTAAGTCTAACTGGGCTGTCCCTCTGATTAATGGTCCATTTATGGCTGTCAATGTAACATGTGGTGTTACTTTCACCTTTGGAGGCCTTGCCGTGGATCCCAAGACTGCAGGTGTGATTTCGTCGACATCTAACTCCGCGATCCCAGGACTCTACTGTGCGGGAGAGATGCTGGGTGGCTTGTTTTATGGTAATTATCCCGGGGGTTCTGGTCTTACTTCTGGAAGTGTGTTTGGCAGAAGAGCTGGCAAAGCCGCTGCAGCCGCTGCTAACGCATGGAATGAGAATCTCCTACTACTACCAAGGTTGTAGAGAACCGTGGATATCTGGAGGTGTATATTGTTTTGCGTCAGTAGTTATCGAAGCGATAAACAAGCTTAGAATATTCAGTTGAATGCCCTCTCTATAGAAATAGCTGGATGTCGCCAATGTCAATAAAGGTGTGCTGTGACGCAACGGTCAATACCTCTAGTTAAATAAATATTAAAACCATGTAGCAATGCATATTTAGAGATTGATGGAGCATGTTAGTTATGAGTGTAGAACTCAAAGTCCTACTGAGCGCCAAGTCACAAATATAAGCACTTGAGATTGCAACTACCGCTTTTGAATGCAACTTAAGCTCACAAATGGCCATTAAGAACAATACGGACGATGGCGGAATATGTTGTGAATAGAACTTGTCTGTGTATAGAGACGTGACGAATACAATATGAGACATAGGTGCTATCTATTAGCGCGCATAATTCCCGTAGAGTAATTGTATGGTAACCTTGTATCTCCATATATCTCATCCCACCATGGAGCGTAGAGATATTAAAAACGGTGCTGATTGGCGTTAAACCAATCTAGATCGTGAGACAAGATAACTTCCACATTTATATAATTTTTTAGCTGCCGGACCCTCTGTAGATGTAAGGTCGCCTCATCTTTGTCAATGTGAGCGCACTTGAAACCTCCGGTATCATCGTCCCAGTATACAGCCATCTGTTTCGTGTCATTGAGTATTCTCGAATCATGGGCTGTGTCACCCGCTAAATAGACCCAGCGGTCAGACTCAATCCTAAGGAGTGCATTGATATGCCCCGGGCAGTGGCCAGGAGCAAGAACTATGAGCAGAGAGCCGTCATGAAAGTAATCATATGTCTTGGGAAACGGTCCAAAGGCGACCCATACACTACTATCAGCCGATGGTAGATTTAATATGCGACCATTGGTGATCATGGTAGAATTATAATGGGAATCCGGGTTTTCGGGATACGACCTGGGGCCCGTGATAAGATCACTTGCTCCAGGCCCAAGAACAAAGGATGTCTGGGATCCCATCCTGGATGGATCTCCAACATGGTCGTAGTGTAAATGCGAGAAGATAACAGAGTCCACATCAGATCGAGGATCTATCTGCATTTTCGCAAGACTATCGAAAATGTCTTTTGGGATTTCGGCTTTGACAGTTGTCTGCAGACGACGGAAAACAGCTGGGGTGTAGTTTTCAATGTCCTTCCGAAGTCCCATATCAAACAGGACCTTTTTCTTCAAATTGTGGTTTTGTATCAACCAAGCCATGCAAGGAACACGACGGACTTCATCGATATTCGCTCCTTGGACAAACAATTGCATTGGGAGATGTAGAAATCCACCCTCAAGCCGGTGCAAAGTTACAACAGACGGTCGGACTAGGTGATCGTGACGGTGTGCCGTCGCCATGTTTGCTTCTGAATAGAGAATTGCGCGGCACTCTATGAAACTCGAAGATGTCGTTGCTTAACGTAATGCGAGATATTTCACCGCACATCTAGCGAGCTGATAGCCGAGTAGAGTTTGGCCGTGGCCTCGGAGCGAGACTGTTCGAGGTGGGGTAAGGCCGTCGGCGTTGGGCTGGCCGGTACGTAGGTAGTCATTATTATATCGCCATAAATAACGGAGGTTCACATTCCGAGCGCGAACAATCCTTTTGTTTCCACTTCGGATTGCAAATTACGTCTTAATATCCAATTTCACTTCTGCTTGCTTGTTAAAATGCTGTATCACATACACTATCAGGCCTAGGTATCTGACATATTTTAAATATCCGGACGCAGTCAACACACCGGCATTTCACACAGGATTCATCAGTTAATTATCACAACTAACTATGGCTTCTACGTCGGGATCAAGCGTACTGTTAAAGAGCATCCCATATCAAGTGAGAATTAATTTGTTGAGGCCCCCTTTCATTTTAAGCGATTGTTGACCAAAGATACTTGACAGTTCAAGGATGTTTCCCTACTTGATAGCAGAGCCTACATCGGAGGTAAATGGTTGCCGGCCGAGTCCGAAGCTACTTTTCCAATCTTTGGTCAGTATACATGCCCGACTCCAACTTTTCAAAGCTAATATATATTTTTGAATATATATAGATCCCGAAGACAACGCCGCCATTTTTCGCGTTGCCAACCTTAGTAGTGCAGAGGTTCATAAGGCTATTAATGCGGCGCAAATTGCCTTTCTCACTTACAAAGAGTTTAGCCATCGAAAGCGAAGGCAGCTCTTGCATCAATGGACTACCATTGTAAAGGAAAATCGAGACGATTTGGCTGCCATTTGCACACTTGAATTGGGCAAACCGATCACCGAGTCATATGTCACTGTTGACTATGGCCTAAGCTTCTTGGAGTGGTTTGAGGGCGAGATTGAGCGATTGTATGGAGAGACTATCCCAGCGGCTCGAGAAAATAATCGAATTTTTACAACTCGAGAGCCACAGGGAGTAGTGGCTGCCATTACGCCTTGGAACTCCCCTATCGCCATGATCCTGCGCAAAGTTGGGGCCGCCATTGCGGCTGGTTGTACTGTCGTGCTCAAGCCAGCTCCAGAGACCCCAATGTGTGCCATTGCTATTGCAAAGCTCTTCGAACGCGTTGGTTACCCAGCTGGTACTCTCAATATTGTCACAGGGGATGCCGCTTCCTCGCCCTCCATAGGTAATGAGATGTGTCGCAATAAGCTGGTTCGCCACCTAAGCTTCACAGGGTCTACTGCTGTGGGTAAATTCCTCAACGGAGAATGTGGGAAATCGTTCAAGAAAACAAGTATGGAGCTTGGAGGCAACGCACCGTTCATCGTGTTTGAAGACGCCGATATCCAGAAAGCGGTTGACGGTTAGTACAAAGCAAACATGCAAGTCCTCGCTTATAGCACTCTGACCCGTCAGTTGGCAGGTCTGATTTCGTCCAAGTTCAGATCCTCGGGACAGACGTGCGTATGCGCGAACCGCGTTTTCGTGCACCGCTCTATCATGAGTGAATTCGCCGAAAAGCTACACGCGACGCAGAAGGAGGTCTTCGTTTATGGCTCGGTCTGGGACCCGAAGGTGAATTTCGGGCCACTGTATTCGTCCAAAGGACTTGAAAAGGTCCAGAGGCACTTGGAAGATGCGCTCGCAAATGGAGCGACACTCTTTGATAAAACCTCTATTGCGGAAAACCAAGGGCCCAATTTTTTCCCTCCTACAATTCTACTGAACTGCAACACAGAAAGGATGCGATTCGGCAGCGAGGAGACGTTTGGCCCACTGGCTCCGCTGGTTCCGTTTGAGAGCGAAGAAGAAGTCATGAGGCTGGCAAACGTACGAAAGCGGTTTGGCCTCATACTTTTACACTGAGAATATATCGAGGCTTTGGCGCGTAGCTGAGGCTCTCGACACAGGCATGGTCGGAGTACGCGTGGGGCTTGTCAGTGCCTGCGAACAACCATTCGGAGGCGTCAAGGAGAGCGGCACGGGCCGAGAGGGATCCAAGTTTGGCGTTGAAGACTACACCAACGTGAAGAGTATTACAGTAGGTATATGATGTGGTAGCCACAATGAAGAAAGCGAACACGTCACCGTCTTGTATATGTTGTATTAAATGGCACTGCATGTAATACTGCACAATGTAAAGACGTGGGGAAGCTGTCAGCTTGAACTAGCGCCACCGTTGGGATATCACCACCATGCTCCGCTTCGTAAAGTGCGAGCCAATAATATAAACTTCCAATCAGTCTTTATCTATAGAATGTCATATACTTCGAGGTACAGCAAAAGAACTCGACATGATGACTGCCGTCCATGGTACGAGTACGTCATAAGTATGAGGTTTGATGATTAGTGGTCGAACAAAATCACCGAGGCTATGTGCTAATCCTTCGGTTGAAGCCTTGATGTCAGGCAATCTCCCCCCGGTATAATAGAAATGCAATCCTTCCGGTTGGGGCTGTGTACCAATTATACTAGACAGCGTGTTCAGCTTAGCCCACATAACAAGCGGCACAAGGCTTCATTCCCATGAGCTGGGGTTTGACATCAGTTACAGCGGCACATCGGGCTAAATGAAGTTAGCCCAAGTCCATCAAAGGATCGCCCCGCCCTATGATATGGCATCAAATTGTTACTTGGATGCTTGTGGCCTCGGCGCGTCATAAGTCTAAATTAAGCAAAGGGGGATTTTGGGATGATACAGAGTCATGAGAGATTGGTATTGAGAGGTATTGATGTGCTGGGTATGGATCATGCAAATAGGAGACTTATTTTTGTATATATAGGGCCGTTTTCTCCTAGGTAGTGTATTGGTCAGCTAATTAGACATTAACATTTAAATCTTTGCCTTTGATATTCAATATGCATTTCACTTGCAGCATTGTCATCTTGCTTCACGCATTTTGGCTAACGCTAATCTTTGCGGACACCTTGGGACCAAGCTATCCAATGCCAACTGATCTTACTAGCCGTCACAGTCTCGTTGCCGCTAGCTTCAGAAACCTCACCTCAATCCTAGACACGTACCTCAAAGATAGCCAACGGAAAACGCTTCCCGGACCATTGGCAGACATAACCAATGTTACTTTCTCACTCGGATTATTCTCACTTCACGATCCTGCAGCTACGGGGTTGCAGTATCATTATACATCTCCAGAAGTTGCAAACGTCCCAAATGGTACTCACAAAGTGGATGCGGATACCATCTACCGCATTGCAAGCGTTACCAAGGTCTTCACAGTTCTTACAGGCTTACTTGAGCTGAATGATAGCGAATGGAATCGCCCTCTTACGGAGATTTTATCCCCTCTTAAGAAATTTGCCAAGAAAAAGAATGGGGATCAAGATCCTATATATACTGTGGAATGGGACAAAGTCACTCCAGATGCTCTTGCAGCCCAGATTGCTGGCATTCCACGAGATGGGTTCCCAGACACAAATGATCTCGCATTTCAAACTATCATTCAGTCACTAGCTGGAGTGCCGCTGAACCCAGATCCGGTGAAATTGGGTCTCCCGCCAATCAGTCCGAATAACACGTTTGTATATTCAGCGTGTTTATTGTCAAACGCATCAAACTGTCCACCTGTTCCATATATAGAGAGCAGCGAGGCAAGAGCACCAAGCTTTTTACCCTACACAACGCCTGGATATGCCAATAACGGATTCTCTCTTCTTGGACTCGCTATTGAAAATATTACTGGGAAAAGTTTTGAGAAAATGTTCGACGAAGACATTTTCGAGCCTCTCGATATGACATCCTCCAGCGCCGTCACACCTCCCAAGTCTGAGTGGCATCGATCTGTGATTCCTGGTGACATCAGTAACTTTGACGTTGAAGCTGGAGTTTATATCACCTCAGGAGCAGTTCTATCAACTATCAATGATATGGCGAAATTGGGTGTTGGTATTCTAAATTCTACTCTACTACCATCTGACCAGACTCGTCGGTGGCTGAAACCCTTTTCGCATACCGCTGACCTGAGGCAATCTGTTGGCCGCCCGTGGGAAATCCACCGCTATACTCATCCATCAGGAGTTATTACGGATCTCTACACAAAATCCGGGGACTCCGGCGACTACAGTGCCTACTTTGTCCTGCTGCCAGATTATGACGCGGGCTTCACTATCCTTGCCTCTAGCTCACAAATCACGCGGTTCTTAACCTTGTCTGCACTTATGGATATTATCATTAACTCAGTGATTCCATCTCTTGCAGCACAGGCCGCTGCCGAGGCTGAGCATCGATTTGCAGGTTTCTACTACTCTGAGGACTGCAACTTGAACTCCTCCCTTACTCTGGCGGTTAACCAAAGTGCAGCTGCAGCGCCTGGTCTTGTGATCTCGTCTTGGATCAGCAATGGAACAGATGTTCTCAAATCACTTGTTCCTACCACAGGCCTAGGCCCTTGGCGACTGCAACCCTCCATCTCAGACTCTGCACACGAGAAGGTGGCCTTCCGATTTGTTACCGATCTCGATGCGCCCAAGATCAGCTCAGCAACAAGAGAACAAACTCTTCACAGATTTTCCCTTGGCAGATTGGGTGAGTGTTGATGCTACTGCATACGGTGGAATTGCCACAACACTGTTCATATTTGATGTGGCGAAAGATGGGACTGTGAATGCAGTAAGCCTATCTGCCCTTCGAGTCAAATTGACGAAGGAGCAGAAATAGCGTCGAGCGCATGCATATATTGTGGGTATACATTACAGTTCATTGTCATATATCGAGCTTATGGGGAAGAGAAAATTAAGTCATCACGACTTCTCACATACGCAAGGAGTTACGCACAGATTGTTATTGCGGTATTATGTATCAGCTTCCTAGTTAGCATACGATTAAGCAATATCATGAACAGCTACATGAGTTAAATGTGAGGAAGCCAGAGTGTTCTATTCATATCCGCGTAATTGTTCGGTTTAGCCATGTGACCCCCGAAGCCTGCGGCAGACTTGAACAGTTTTTTAGGTGTCGATGCGAATCGCAAATGATCAGATTCCTGTTTTTGGTCCAGTAACAACACCTAATTATGTATGCGCTCACATAGAAATATTGCGCGAGTACAAAATATCATAAGCCGATCACTATAAGTAGCCTCATTTACCCTTACTATTGTATTAAATTACGATCGTCTGGGAGATTGATCAGTTGGCATATGCGAAGTTTTTATAGGAACCAAGACATAGTTTGATAAGCCATTCAGACGTGGGCGGGGGACCTTCCCCACGATGGCGTGCTGACTCGAAGTTTGACGCGATCTTAGCCTGGAATTACGACAATCGTACTACATAACAAATGGATTGTGTAATACGATGTTAGCAATCAGGGCCCAATAAAGATAAAGCAATACTACAACATATATATTGACGGCCAGGTATTTATCTCCTCTATATATAAAACTAAAATTACAGCTTATCACACAGAAAAAGCAACATATCGTTGGAGACACACGACATATCCACTACCGGTAATTTTTCTAAGATCGCTTGAAATGGGTGATGTTAAAGAATTATCGCATGATCAAAATGCAGAAACAGAAATCGGAGCCATAGAAGATGAGGTCAACGAGAAATCCCTACTGCGCAAGCTGGATTGGAGACTTCTACCAGCAGTTGGCGTCTTATATCTTCTCTCATTCTTGGATCGTAGTAACGGTATGAATGCACAAAGATAAAACTTGAACTCCATTAACAAAAGATCAGTTGGAAACGCCCGTATAGAAGGCATGGTGAGCGACCTTCATATGAGTTCGACACACCACCTCCTTTCGCAGCTTTGAGACATCTAACCCTATCACAGCGGGAAACCAATATCTTACAGGATTGACAGTTTATTTCATTGGCTATGTTCTCTTCGAGGTCAGTACCAATGATATTGTTTTTCGACAAAGAAAATGTGTTAATGCTAGATTAGATTCCTTGCAATGTCATTCTTAAAAAAACAAGCCCTCGTTTATGGCTCCCAACACTGACAATAGCGTGGGGTGTTGTTGCCACACTTCTGGGAGTAGTACAAAACCTCTCTGGTTTTCTTGTCGCGCGATTTTTTCTAGGCGTTACAGAGAGTGGACTTTTTCCGGGCGTTGTCTTCTACCTATCAATGTGGTACAAGCGTAGAGAGCGGCAGTATCGCATTTCTCTGTTTTTCAGCGCAGCGTCACTTGCAGGAGCATTTGGTGGCATATTAGCATACGTCAGTGATATACAGCCTCATGATAGCTACAGAACGAAGCTAACGAACTTCAAATCGGCAGGGAATTGGGAAAATGGCTGGCGTTGTTTGGAGCAATGGATGGCGATGGATTTTTATTCTTGTGCATCACTCCAACGCCCCTTTTAAGGATAAATTATGTGTATTAACACATCGTCTAGGAAGGAATTGCCACCGTCATCGTGGCTACTATCGCTTACTGGTTTATCGAAAACTATCCAGATACTGCCAAGTTCCTTACGAAATCTGAGAGAGAACTCATTCAGACTAGACTGGCAGCGGACAGCGATGCAATGATGAAAGAAGAGTTCAACTGGAGTGCTGTACTTGAAGCAATTCGGGACCCAAACTGTTGGCTGTATAGCTTGGGCTTCCATACAATGAGCCTACCACTTTATACCCTCTCCTTATTTTTGGTACGTCCTCAAGTATCTTGAACGAGTAAATGATTATTCATACTGAGCTTGTGTCTTAGCCAACTATTATCAGTAACCTTGGATATACAGCAGCAAAGGCCCAGCTGCTTACAATCCCTCCATACGCATTGGCATTTCTCACAACAGTAGGAGTTGCTATTGCGTCCGAGAAATTGGGGAAAAGGGCTATTTTCCTTGCTGGCTCCTCCCTTACTGCGGCGATTGGATATATAATTTTGCTCGCAAATACTGATCCTGTTGCACGGCCGGGGGTGTCATATGTAGGCACATTTTTCGCAGCGGCAGGAATATATCCATCAACCGCACTTGTCCTTTCTTGGCCCGCGATTAATGTATCTGGACAAACTAAGAGGGCAATTGCGAATGCAATGCAAATTAGCATTGGGAATTTAGGAGCCGTAATGGGAACACAGCTTTATCGAGCCAACGATGGGCCCAGGTTTGTTGTCGGCCATTCAATGGCCCTGGCATATCTATGCGCAAATGCGATTGTCGCTGGCTACATTGGATGGCGACTAAAGGAGCAAAATAAGGCAAGGGCAGAAATCGCGCCTGAGATTCAGAACGTGGGTGAGGCGTTGGACTGGAAAGGAGACAAGGACCCTCGATGGAGATTCTCCTATTAGAGGCATTGTATACGAAGCACGAACCAAAGAATCTTCGTATCGGTATGAAGGGAGCTAGTTGTGGGTAAAGATTTTATAGGGCGCTCTATATATATATAGACTAGAATGTATTGAGATCGATGTCTAAGGTACCACATGAGCAATGCATAAGTGGTTTTAAAGATTGCTAAGAAAAGGCATTACAAACTATATTTGTGACTTCAATTGCTAGATTAAGAAGGTTGTCTAGCTTGAGGTACACTAGTTGGCAATCACTCATCCAAAATGCATTAGAAACGAGAAAATAGTCTATTGTCGCTTGAGAGCCTATATTTCCTCCGATGTAGGACAGTATGCTCCATGCTACGCTCCGAGTCGCAGCTTATAGGTCCGCAACGTATGAAAAGTATATCTTTAACGCAATACATGAACATTTAAGAGGCATGGACCACCTTGCGCAGCCCAAGATCATATATATCTCCCGCCCTGACAAAATAAAATAATCCTGAAGGATCCGGAATTTGGTTCGCATCGCCGCCGTCTCGCGACCAGTATGTTCCATCGTAAATGATAGCATAGCTAGCACCGAAGATCTCCGCGGTGTTCTTGGATACGTGGACGGCCGTATTTTCATTAATGGCAATACCAAGAATCCCAGGCTTGTATTTGAGAACATTAAGCATGTCGAAGTGGCGATTTCGTACGAGAACATGCTGGTCGATGGCCACGTTCTTCACATAAGCGAAGCCTTGCTGATGGTCTCCGATAATAAGACTGTTGCTCTTTGTATCGCCGCGCGCGAGGAAATCTCCTTGAATCGATGCTCCGGCGGAAGACCCTCCAATGACACCACCGGCATCTAGCACGGCACGGATCTTTTGTTCAGTAAGTGTTCCTGCATAAGCGTCAACCAGGCGCCACTGGCGGCCGCCTCCAAACCAGACACCGGTGGCATTAAGAAGTGGCTGAACAAATTCTTCAGTGTTTGCAACCTTGGGATCATAAGTATGGAGAACAGTGACGCTCTTAGATCCCAGTCGACGGAAATCATCCGCATTGGCAGCATTATGATCGTAGCTTGGATCGCCCTGGGCGGTTGGGATAACGACGATAGAACTGTCATTGCCTCCAGCAAGATCAATGACTTTCTGGAGAATAGAATCGTCCAACGAGCCGCCGCCAACAATTACCAAGTTACCATTCGCAGGGCCAACATATTGCGTCGAGTTATCAGTAGGCAAGGCTGAAACTGCCATGGCCAACGCCAGGATAGACTGTAGAATGAAGCGACCCATTGTAGGATAGATCATGCAGATATGAACTTTCTATTCCAAGAGAAGTGATGTACTTTTGGACCTAAATCAAAACCTTGGGTGTCCAGCTCCCTATTTATATGTTGTTATTTGGCTTTGCTGATCAATCGCACCATAGTGGATCATTCTTAGAAAGTAGACTTCACCATCGTCATGCATTTGGCATCGTGGCCCGGCTAAATTTATGATGATAAATGGGTTTGCCAAGCACTCAGATTAAGAAGCTGCCTTTAGCTTTAAGTGTGAGCAAAAGCGAATTAGACTTAGAGTGATCCATTTTCATACATATCCTATACCTGGCAATTGATTAGTGCCGCAACTTTCAACTATTTGGGTATGGGGCACGTCGGTCGTTATTTTGACGAGACGCTTAGTTCGGAATTCATAAATGATATGGCGCAATGGGAGGGGTTATAAACACCGAAAATGTATCCCGATATCCATCTCGCAGTCAGAATAATTCAGCGCGAGATTTGGAGTAGACTCATAACTTCATTTGTATTTCGCCCTGGTGCTAGGAGAGGATTCAGTATCAGCGGTCGATAATCTAGGGGGGATGAATTACGCTTTAGAACAACTTTCAAATACCAATATAGCAATCACTGCATGGCCTGAATTTATTCTGAGCTCTGTAATCTTAGGTACGCTCTTACCCATGGGAGCTTTTAACGAGCTTGGAGGGGTAATCTGACAGTCGTTGCCAAGACACTCATGGGACCATTTGTTCAATGTGTCCCCAGATAACGTCGCCTCAGTCTTGTTTCATCTCACGAGACGGGAGCATTAATCAAAAGAAGTAGTTTTCTAAATTTATATCAATAATATAAATAGTAAAGGTATTTGCTTTGCCTACTTACTTCATATATTGGATCAAGCCATATATGCCAAGGCTCAAGCTCGTTGTCAAACTTGGAGGGGTCTAGTTCTGAAAAATTACGCTGTAAAAGGCCACATGGAAAACTAGCACAGAGCATTTTACGCTAAAAAATATATAGAATTTAGGCTCTTTATAAGCTAACTCGTTTAACGCTTGCGGTAGAGAGAGGAGGAATTGACATTTTCACCTCTTAAGTCATCATTTAGCACCTACATCTTCGCCTCGATTTTTCTTGATGCTGAGACATTTCGCCTTTCTCATCACCAGAGAGAGTAGTTCGCGCGCTTACCGTTACGCTTTACATCAGACTCTGGTACTGACAAGCGTCTTTTGAATCAAAGGTTGTGCAGGCCGCCATCACTGATCTAGGTATCATTAATACTCCGTAAGCTGGGGGGGGATGAGACGCTAGAGGGTCGTATCCAATCCAGCCTGTTTAGATAAGTGTTCCAATACTAAACAACGTCATTCATATGCATACAATGCTTGAAACTCCTACCATACGGCATACTTTTCCCTATATGATCTTGAGGATTTCACTGTTGATAGCCTCATCACGCCCCAGGTGCATATTCACACTCCCTTAACACAACATCTCGAAGTTTACCAGACGTGGCTACTCAATGGGAGCTAGGGCATCGTCAGATACCCCGCCGCTATAGTAGGGCCGCATCTCACTGAGAGCATATGCAAAACTTGCTTCCTAGATAATGTACCGTGGCGTTGACTCTAATAAACACTAAGAATTGTCTAAACGGCGAGTTTTCAGTGATGCTACAACAGCCGGCACGAAGCTTGGAAGCGTGTAATTATCTGAGGCAAATCTAGAGATACCGCGATTCATTGAATAGCGCTAATTACAATATAGCATCTGTTGAATTTTTTTGAAAAAGCTAGTATTTGTTAGAAACGCTCTCAAATGCTTCAGAGTAGTGCCCCCGTTACGCCCTTGACCCTCAAGTACCTCTCCCTCTTATCAAATAGATTATTGATCAAAGTCCGGCGTACCGTGTTCCACTGCCTGGATAGGCTAAACATGAGTTCCCGAGACCCTAGCCTGAGAAATTTTTTCTTGCTTAGAAAATAACTACTACTCTATGCTCCATTTAAGGTCATGCGACTAGTTCAATTTGAACGAATGGCAACGGTCATATCAATCTGATCAGATAAAAATATAGGACTAGTAGCAGCCGCTACTCAGAATAAACTACGATAACCCTTGCTTATTCCACATTTAACTTGAAAGTCCTGATGCCAAAAGTCCGAAAGAGCAGGGTGAGGCGATCCTTTAAAAGGCCGACTGCCATCTTTTCAATTTTTTTGGTCTTAATGCTTCCTATTTTTACGCTGATACTTTATGCCTCAGTACCATGTCTACAGAAGATAAGATTTCTCCAATTGGCGCAGGTGTCCCTGACGCGGACAATGCAAGTGATGTCCTCAAGCCTAGAGCCAATGCTGGCAATTTTGTCCAGTCTAGAGGCGTCACGCGCATGGAAGCCGTGTATCGAGAGACGAAATCCAATCGAAAATTATTCTGGCTTGTGGGTGGTTCAGTTCTAGTCTGTGCCTGGGCTTACTCACTCGACTCCTCTACGACGTCATATTACAGTGTTGATGCTTCATCTTATTTCAAACAGCACAGCTCTGTCTTGGCAACCCTGTCAATTGCTACCAGCATCATAAGTGCTGTCTCCAAACCTTTCATTGCAAAAATTTCCGATATTACGTCTCGCCCATACACATATCTTCTCATACTGGGGTATTATATCATTGGCTACATAATTGCCGCCACATCCAAAACAATTTCCGCTTATGTCGTTGGAGAAGTATTTGTTGCAATTGGTGGTTCCGGCATCGACCTTACCAACGATATCATCGTTGCTGGTCTCACGCCGCTGGAGTGGCGTGGCTTTGCCAGCTCTATGCTCTCCACCCCCTTTATCATCAACACCTGGTTTTCAGGCAAGATAGTCGATGCGTTAGAGAAGCGGAATCAATGGCGCTGGGGATATGGCATGTTCGCTATAATCATGCCAGTTGCCCTAGGTCCTGCCGTCGCAGCACTCATCTGGCTGGATAGGATGGCTAAGAAGAAGGGCGTGATCAATATCGCGTCAAGTAACACCGCACGGCGTATTCTTGATAACACGGCAGATCAAGAGTTCCAGGAGAAGACTATTAATCTCATTAACACGCCTATGGTTGGCAATAAGCAATAGTGGACTCAGTCATTGAAGATTAATCTGGAAGAGATTGATGCATTTGGTCTAATTCTGCTTGGATTTGGGTGGTCACTGCTCCTGCTGCCCTTTTCTCTCAAAACCTATGCTGAACATGGGTGGCGCAACCAATCTCTCATCGCCATGATGATTGTAGGCGGCCTTTTATTGTTTGCATATATTGTTTTGAGATAAAGTTCGCTCGTGTCCCTAGTGCTCCCCGTCGCCTTGTTTTCAACAAAACATTTGTGATGGCGATCATTATCGACTCTTGTTACATGTGTGAGTACCGCTTTCTTAGGCTGCTGTTTACTTGACAATATTACTGACTCTCTATCTCGAGTGGCCGGAAACATTCGGAGTCTTTACTGGAGTTCATACGTCTATGTTGCAAAGCCTTGGAGCTATCAAGATTGGGTCTACTACGGCAACACTCTAACATTGGCATTGTGTATTACCGGTCCATTCGTTGGCCTAGCCCAGCGCTGGACCCATCGATACAAGTTCATTCAGATCGTGGGGCTTGGAATCAAAATAATCGGCATCGGTATCATGTTGGATGGACGTGTTGCGGCTATAAGCACTGGCGCACTTGTCATGTCAAGCATCCTTGTTGGCATAGGTGGCTCGATGTCTGTTGTTGGATCCCGAGTAGCCTCGCAAGCGTCCGTACCTCACCAAGACGTTGCCCTTGCAGTATCATTACTTTCTTTATGGTCAAAGATTGGCAGTGCCATTGGCTCTGCCATTGTCGCCGTCATTTGGTCCAATCAGATGCCAAAGCAGCTACGAAAATATTTGCCGGCCGGTACCCCAGAAGCAACCGTGAAAAAGCTATTCGGCGATATGCGTTCTCTGCGCACTGCTTATGATTTTGACGATCCCATCCGCCAAGGAGCCATTACAGCTTATCGCCATGCTCTGTACTACTGCATCACTGTGGCACTAGCACTGGCTTTCGTCCCTCTTGTCGCAGCTTTCTTTCAGACCAACTACTTTCTTGGAAAACAGCAAAACGCTGTAACCGATGTGGGAAATGATGGCCTGCCATTAAGTGAGAAAGATCATAACCCAGATCCTTTACCACCACCCAGGAATAAGAAGGAAGCGTTTCTTCGTTTTTGGGCGGGCAGCACTTGACCCCCGCGCAAGAGAGACACTCTAGGGTCAGCTGGAAATATTGGGTGACAAATTCACTTATGGATTCTGCTCCCCGGAGTGATTGATCCGTGCAATAAGCGAATGATCAGAAAATAATAACCCTTATTCAAGAAGTACAAAGTATATGTATGCTAGGCAAAAATTGAAGATACTTGGCCAAAGGCAAGCGCTAAAGAACAAGCGTGCAGTTCCAAAGAGCGTGTGCCTTTTGTTCTCTGCTTGGTATTTGTAAAGAAGCCTCCTTATAGGGTACAGTGTTGCTGACCACATTAGTGTATATTGTCAAGATCGAAGCGCACAGAGCCAGTCTGGACATCAACTAATCATCTATCAGCATCTCGTAATATGGTTGGTTGTCAAACAAATAATAAAAGTGCTGTTGAAGTGTACAGGGAAGCTTGGCAAATCTTCGAAACACAGCATTAAGACACCGTTTTTAAAAACCGGGTATATCGTGCCATGGGTATCAGCTAGCTTCTTTATTCTAACATGCTTTCATATACTATTCATCTTAACAATATAACAACCACCCCTAATTGCCCAATATTATCGACCTTTCTCCATGTTAAACCCAAGCTAAACTCCCATGTGCTAAGTGGTTAGATGAATAGGACTTATCAAGAAGCATGTGTGAAAATATTCAGTGGTATGCTAGCTGAAATAGCGTAGTTAGGCACGTTCACTACTTCTGAAACTCTGAGGCTGATGGAAACGCTAGCAAGCATATATGCTTCCACACGGCTCAAACTCTTTGTTTGCATCATATATTCGATGGTACCGCGAACGGCCTTGCGAGCAGCTTCCAGTAGATCTGAATCAATGCCAAGAACAGCATAATATCCTCGGTCTTCAGCCAATGTGAGGGTTGATGAAGGAGAAGAATAATTGGGAGAGCTGACCCATTTCATGTCTTTCCTAACTGTGAGCCGTAACTTGACCTGCATGGGAGTCTCAATAGCAGTCCCACAGACTTCTCCGTCGCCCTGAGCTGCATGGCCATCACCGCAACTGAATAATGCACCAAGTGCCTTCACGGGCAGGAAGAGCTTTGTTCCAGCTATGATGTGGCGGGTATCGATATTGCCTCCTGTATCGAGTGGTGGAATAGTGGGAAATTCTCCCTCGCCCGGAGCTACCCCCATGACACCAAGAAAAGGATGAGTAGGAATGCGAATGCCTTCCCTGAATGTTGCAGAGGAATCATTGGGATCAAGTTTCCAAATCTTCAACTCCGGCTCAGTAAATTCATCCGTAAGGAGCCCAAAACCAGGCACAATTGCTGTCCAGCCCCAATCTGCAGTTTTCAGCTTCAAAACCTCGATTTCGAGAGTGTCTCCTGGCTCCGCGCCACGCACATACACCGGTCCAAAGAGGGGGTCTGCCAGTTCAGCCTTGAAGTTCAGGACATCTTCCACGGTTGAGCTTGGCGTAATTTGTCCATTGCTTCCATCGATGGTGTCGAAGGTTACAACATCGTTTGAGTCGACGGTTAATACGGGAGCGATGGCTTTGGACCACTTAAGATGGCTTTGTCCATTGTGGACGTGGAAGGTGGAGGTAATTTGCGGAGGCAACATTGTCCGATACTACCTAGGTAGCAAGAGCAAATAGAATTCGAATGAGGATGGCAGAATCTAGTTATCTTGGTACGAGAGATACACTGCATGAATGAATCACAGGGAGTGCCCTGATTCGCGAGATTGTTGCCCTTGAGCTGCCGAAGTTCGGGGCTTGAGTATGAAGAGAGCCAAGAAAAATGAGGAGATTTGTGCATTATCCACCTGTGCGGAGAATTTCTAATGATTCCAAATGTCGCAGCCAATAGTTTGCAATTGTGGTGGAGATTGTCCAATAACTTACGCTAGACACCACTTCAACGAGATTATAGACGTCTCTTTCTAACTCCTGTAGATATTAACATGAACTACTAACAAAACTCCAAATCCAAAATCATGATTTGCCAAAGCAAGGCGAATAAAAAAAGACAAGAATACCTGGAAGTTGCTGTTGAGGTAATCGTATTTAATATGATTCAATGATAATGAAGTCGGGATACTTCAATTCACTAGATGAAACCATGTGATAATTATTTCTAGTTTCTCACTACGGCTCTTGACACCAGGAATTGTGGACAGCCCAACAGACTATGATGTGATATATACGATATTAGCTAAAATGAGTGCCCATGTGGTAATTATTTTATAACTCTTATGGGCCTTTCGATGCTGTCATATTTTAATACAAATACTTTTTTCGAGCTCCTGGCAATGCTCGCAATCTTTGCCGATGGCCATACATCTGGAGCTCTATTGGCAGGACGACCACCATTGGCTTGACTCTACGCATTTGAATGGGGGAGTGCATTGTGTTGGGCCTGTGTAACCCTCGCCGCCACACTGTGGAATGAATCAGTTTGCATACAATAGCAGACATTTTAATCGGATTTTCATGACTGTACTTACCTGACCCCATTGGGGAACCGTCCCCGTAGGACCCGATCCCGTTGCTGACGAGGTGCTAGTGGCAGACTTGGTGGGCTTTGCGGTAGTTGTCGGGAGGCTGGAGCTGACGGGTTGGGAACCACCACAAGGGGAACCGGTTAGGAGGATGTTCTTCGCCTCTTGGGCGTAAGTGCATCCATTGTTCACGTTTGCTTCAGAGTAACCAGCATCCCACATCATTATTCCGCCGAATGCTGGGCTAGATCTGGTGTTTTGGACAATAGTGGCAAGCTGAACGGGCGTGGCGTAGTAAACTGCGCCACCAGCGTTGCCAGTGGCGGCGAGGGTGTTAGCAGGTACTCCGATAAACAATTTCTTGCACATTGTCAGTGGCTCGGCAAAGAGTATGAATCGGTGAGTTATAGCGAACATACGGCATTTTTTGAGGGCGTGGTGGCAATAAAAGACGTCCAGTTATTGAAGTTAAAAGGCGCATCGCCTGGCAACCCGAGAGAACAAGGGTCCGGACCGTAGCCGTTGTTGTTGTAGAATTGAATCCAGAGATAGTCGAATACGGAGCTACTGATAATTTCTCCCATATTGGGTTCCCTTTTAATAGTTTATTAGTAACATGTCCGGAAATGGAGAAATTGGGGTGAGTGGGAAAACTCAACGGGATCGGGCATTGCGGAGCGCCGGTAATGTAATATGTATTCGTGGAGTCGCTGGGGAAGTTAGACCGGAGAGTTGAGATCAAATATTGATAGTACTGGCTCCCGGCGTTCAACTCAAGGTCAAAGTCAAATCCATTCACAAATACGTTTCCAAAGGGTCGTTTTACAGAAGTACTGCCGGAGTTGCCATAAGCTTCCCAGAGATACTGACCGATAGCGACAGCTTGGGACTGAGATTGTAAAGAGTAAGAGCCAGCGGCGCCTCCAAGTGATAGGATGATTTTAATGCCAGCCGCTTGACAAGTAGCTATTGAGGCGGCCAAGTCATCGCATTACTGGGGCACTCCAGTTGAGCCAATGTAACAAGAATTTCCAATGTTACCATAAGGGATATTTCCAGTTGTACCATATATATCCAAGAAAGAGAGCACAAGGATATTAATACCTGCATTAGGCTTGCAGTATGTAGATAAGTTATCGTTCTCGTTATTCGTGCCTCCCCAATAAACAACATTTTGAGCACCGGAGGCTTGGCGGGCTTTGATGCTCTGCGGATGAGAGGGAGCAGCAACGCCAAAGCCCACGAGGCTTAGCCCAAGAATGAGCGGAGTTGGAAGCATTGTTACTTATGTTGGAAACAGAATAGAAGTTCCATATATATGTCATAGAAGAATATATACACGGAAAAATGCCTATCAGATGGAAAATAAGAGAAAGAAGTATCGTGGTGTACAACTTGTTAACATGTTTGGTAGCGTACAGTCAAAGTTATATATATCCGTAGTATGCTCTTTCGTGCTATTTCCCAGAGATGGATTCTATTTGAACCCTTTGCGAAAGCTCCAGGAATCCTTTGTTGTAGTATTCAGTACATCTCGCTGCGCGACGTCTGTATTTTTCTCCCAACCCCAAATGAAAAGAGACGTTACATGAGGCAAGTTAGTCTTTGGCCTTGTGACATGCGAATGTATTATATTAAATTCGGCCGACCCGCCCAATAATCATTGACTACCTATGCCCGACAACTTTTGGATAGTACCCGACCATATAAAGGTTTGCCGCTCGAAGAACTGGCAGGTGACATTTCCGGAGAAACGGTAGTCCGGTGGCATCATTACGAGCAGTTTACCGATCGCAGGCTAGGTGCAACAACAGTTCTATGTGGATCTCCTACCCTTCAAGTTATAATAACGTATGGGTTTTATGATAAGAGTTACCTAGGTAGGAAGCTTAAGGCAATTATACAGCAATGTTCATATTATGTTATATCTTAGTCTGTGTACAGGTTATCTGTTTTAGGCAGCTGTGTTGGTGCTACGGCATCATGACTCCGGATAGCTGCCTCAAAATTAATTAGCTCCATTCAAAAACCTGCTTACTGTCCTATCAGGAAGGAGAGAGCTACGATATGCGCCAAACATTCATGGTCGGGTAGGATTAATGGCGTTTGTGCTCAGCAATCAAACTTCCCTCTTAAGATACAACGTTCCAGTTTTAGCTGCACTGATGACAGGAATGTTTCTTCGGCGGGATTAAGTGGAAGAGCTTGTACTGTCTTCCCCATTTGTGTAAATTCTTTATATGTTATTGGATTGGATGATCGAGAACACAGCCGTACACAATGCATTGTGGATTTCGCTAAACCTACAGGTAAATTAGTTTTACTTTATATAGGATAACAGCGTACTTAGTTATTATGAAAACTCCTCGATACGCGCACTCATCACAATGAGAGACAGTGGGTAATATTCCATCTAATCTCATCGTAAGCGCTAAATGCTTCATATTACCTACCAATCATAAAAATGATTCAGTTATTTGTACTTATATAGACGACATGACAATATTCAACGTATCGTGACACTATATCACAGAGACTTAACATGGATAAATATAAAGGTATAGACTATTGATCCATAATGTTATAATTGACGCCGACGGCAGAGTTACTAAAGAACTGCTATGGTAGGAGAGAAGAAGATACAGATATATGACAGCATCTGAGTTACTCCCTTGTATTTCCTGTGTCTTCCTCCAGTGAAGCCGTCAACTTATACTGAGACTGTTGTGGTAGTCCAAAACTCTAGTTATTTTCAGCAACTCCTCAAGTAAGTATTAAATCTTTCCTCTATCGACACTCATCGAATATTTGCAGATGTGTTCTTTGCCTCAGAAGCAATCTTGCATTTTAGTTAGGGATATTTTTTAAACCCCAATATGTCTAGAGCTATCCTCTTTGCGTATAAATCTATCTACTCTACCTCCATGATCAGACGGTGGACGCATGGCAATACCAACAACTCCACCCTAGTACAGCCTGAGCAATTCTTCGTGTGTGGATAAATATTGATAATTGACATTGACATTACGGGCATAATGAAGAGGCTATAGCCAATAACATAGATACAATCTGTTGACACTATGAAATGCTGCGCAGCTCCAAATATGAAGATCACGCCAAGGTTTACGCCGACTAAATGAGGATCATATGGTCCAGGTAGACCACATCAGCAGTAGTGAATTTAGTTTCTTAGACTAATCGCCCTCATAGTCAAAGAGGTCATATCTTCATACTATTTAACCTTTGCGAATCTTAGGTAGTGAAACCAGGAGCTAGTATTATAATACTATTTATTAATTACCGCAGAGTAACTATATTTTAGATTAAAGTTGCAATTACTTAGCCTAAAAATCCTATAGGTAACTTAAATTAAGGAATAAAATACTACTAAACCTTTTATATATTAAAAATTTAGGAATAAACTTATATAATAGTAATTATATAATAATAAATAATAGATTATTATAAGTTTAAATATAAATAAAATTTAAAAACTTTAAGGAAATTACTAAAAAATACTTTAAGACTATTCTTAAATTAATCCTATAAATAATAACTACTACTGGATTTATTAAATAAACTATATTACTTACTAATATATATATTACTTAAAATAAAAAATAAAATATAATATTTTTTATAAAGAAATTTAATATTTTAATTTAAATTATAAGTATTAATTTATTAGTAAAATTAAATAAGTTTATTAATTTCTTTAAATTTACTTTTAATAAAATTAATAATATCTTTAGTTTATTTATTATTAAAATAGTATTTTATAATTTTATTATATCTTAGTTTTATTAATAAAATG
>MDJU01000511.1:0-23373 GCA_001721665.1 Trichoderma pleuroti
GCGATGGGTTGGTTTGCAGTGTTACATTACTCTCTCTCTCTCTCTCTCTCTCTCTCTCTCTCTCTAATTCATTTCCACGTGCATTCGTCGAACCACCTGGCTTCCGGCAAATGTCATTCTGAAATGTATTTTCTGTCTTGAGAGTGTACATACATATCCGCAGTGCATACTGTGCGCCTGTCCCCGTCGTTGTTTTCCACGTTGAAAGAGATGTAAAGGGAAAAAGTAGAAGAAGAAAAGAACAGCCAAACCTCAGCCCAAGCAGGAAAATAACTGCAGTCAACCATTCTGGAAACCCTCGTCAACCTCTTCCCGGCTACCAACTACTCCGTGACTCTGATTCTCGCCCCTTTTTTATTTAATATTTTTGGAAGGACTTTATTTTTATAGCAAAGAACAAGGCAAATGACGTGAATGAAAAGTCGTGAGCAAAAGCTAAATTAAAGCAGACATGTAGGTATAATGCCACCAAGCAAAGGCTGCCTGATGGCGCGAAGCAGCACTGGTAAGCCAATCTTGTCTCCTCTGGACTCACTACCATTCGTATTCGCCAGTTGCCTTGTTGAAAACGTACTCCTTGCCGTTGACGGTAAGGACGCCGTCCTTGAGGGTGCACTTCCTGTTCATAGAGTTAGCACAGGTAAAATGTGTGATTCGTATCTTGGCACTCGGGCATTCAGCTCGCGGGTTCGCACTCACCACTTGTTCTTGACCCTTTGGACCTTGTCGTACATGCATAGCATAATGTGGCCGAGGCCTTCGTCATCAACCTCGTCATCATCTCGATCCTCATCGGGGTCATCCAGATCAGAGTTGATGGCGTCCTCGTCAATGTCCTCGTCATCGTCTCCGCCATCATAAGCGGCCACGCCAGCGGGAGCCTTGCCTTTGCTCCTCTGCTTCTTGGCGGCGCTCGACTTGGATTGGTTCTTTGTGGCCTCTTTCAGAGACAGCATCAAACCGCCTCCCTCCATGCTCTTGGCCTTGGCGGCGATTTGGTCGTGGAGGATACGATCAATGTCAACTCTTCCGAGTTCCTCTGGATTGCCATTGACTCCATTTCTCAGGAGAACGCCCTCAAATGTCTCTTCGTCGTCATCGGAGTCTTCCATCATGTCATCGCCCGCACCGTCAAGCTGAGCGTTGCCCATCGACTGTTCCGATGGATGAGGCATCTGCTGCGGCTGCTGCGGCAGGACGGGTGCTGATCCCTGGCCCGGTTGCTGTGCTTGAGGCTGCTGACCCATACGATCTTGTATGGCATTAATGGAACCTGCCGCTCGCATTCCATATTGAGCTTGAAGTTGCTGGGCGGCCCTGTTTGCGGCAACGCTGTTCTTGTTTTCCATCCCATTGTAGTTCTGGTAGAGGCCGGGCTGCTGGGCGCCGGGCTCCTGCTTGATGCCTGGTTCTGGCTTCACGTAAGACTCTTGCTTGATGCCGTTTTGCGGCAAGCCGCCAGGAGGGCTCGCCGTCGGCAGTGACAGCGGCGTGGAAAACTGAGCTTGTGTCTGAACAGGCGTGGCCGTATTAGGAGCCGGAACAGACGCAGCCGGTGGGGCGGGCTCCGGCTTGGGATCCCACGGAAACCGAGCCACGTCGAGCTGAGACAGCTTCTGTTGCCATCCCTGATGAGAACGAGTCAGTCAGCCTGTCTAATTCAAGAAAGAGACAAAAAAGACAATGGGCCGAGAGAGGACAGTAAAAGGACGGCATCTACAGCGTGTGCCAATGAGTGCCGGGCATCGACTTGGGTCACACGTGATAATGAGGAACGGAGAGGTGGCTATCAGTGGTCCAATCAGGCAGCGCCGCCCATTTCCTGCCTGCCTGGAGGAGTCACTGGACTTGGAGAATTCGGCATGGCGAGGGGGGGGGCGCCTTTGGACTTAAAAAAGGGCCCCAAATAGTGCTGCGTCGCCCCCCCGATCCCCCGAAACCCAACCCGCCACTGCTCTCCACCCCAGATTTCTTGCTTCCCCTCTCAGAGAGTCGCGAGCATCGCGCAAAGCATCTCGCTGTTGCATGCAGAGGTTGATGGTTGTTCTTTTGTTCTCTCGTTGGGAATGATTTTTTTTGGTTTGGGATCGAGCATGTATCGTAACGGATCGGACGGGCTCCGGCCGCAAGGCTGGTGAAGAGGGATGCAAAGAGAACATGGATGACTTACCAATCGCAGCTCCTCCAGGACGGCCTCCTCAACACCGCTCTCTTCGAAGTCGACTCGCGAGCTGTTGATCACCTCTTCGATGATCGTCTGGTAGACGTTTCCCACAGCCTGGTTCGACATGGTGGCAGCACCGCTCGGCCTACACCGACGTCGCTTGGTTGATGCTGGGTTGGCAGCGTGCGATGTCGCAACTGACGTGCTCCTGGAATCTCCGTTCGCAGCGTTGCAGGTTCAAAGGCCCCCAGGAAAGTCACACTGTAGCCCGATGGCACTGAATCTTCAGAGCCCGACGACCGAAGGAGAAAAAAAAGATGGAATACTTTTTATGCTCTTGTTTCAGCGGCGCGGATTTGGCTCTCTCTGCCCGTCGTTTTTTTTTTCTTCTTCTCCCCTTGGGCTGGCCAAAACAGCGTGCAGCCTATCGCTAGGCGGGCGTACACAAGTCAGTCGGTGGGTAACCGCTCTGGCGGCCAAGCACTGGATTGGTACCCCGTTGCCGTCGCTGCAGCAGCGGCCTCGGCAGAGGATATAAAAAGGGACAGAGCCTGCGGTGCAGCACAGGCGAGGTGATGCCCAGCTGAGCAATTCCTATTCGTAGCTGAGTCTGGATGCGCGCTCAGGCGTGCAGCGTAGATGGCGGGTTGGCGTCGGTCCAGCTGCAAGGTATGCAATGGTTAGAGTTGGCAGCGCTGGGTAGATTTCCACTTCTAGAGGGCTCGGCCGCTTAGTCATCCCCGCTCAGACAGAGCGTGCCCGGTTCCGCCCACTCACTCACTAGCAGGCGGCAGCGCTGAACTTTAACTCGAGCGGAGAATCCATCAAGCCTCAATGTCCGAGTTTCATGTTGATGTCGATATACCGCTCCGAATAAGTCTGGAATCCTTCATGTACGAGCAGAAAGAAATACGGGAATATCTCGAGCCTTTTCAACAAAATTTTCCATTAATCGTTACATAATCTACCTAAGCAATTTGAAACCTCTCAAGACATCAGACCAAGTTGCAATTTTGTCCCCTAAACACCGGCCTTCTCATACAAATCAATATCCTTGTAAACTATTATGCAGCAGCTACCTGTTACATGAAGTTTTATACCAAATTATCTGTTCTTCTTTTTTTTCGTTTTTTTCGTTTTTTCTTTTTTGTCTCAGACATTCCAATCATAACTCGTGTTCAGATCTGACCCATTTCCCGTTTGTTCACCCGTGGAGAAGCACTTTCGTTCCACGTGCTATAAGAATCGCAGATGGCAATCCCCCCAACGCCATTTTGAAAGCAGAAGCTCCGTTAAAACAAGAAAGACTCAGGCGTGAGGGCGTGTATACCTGCCTACCCTGAGGTTTGTTGAGCCGCCATCTATCGAATGGTCATGCGCTTGACCACGTCGGCCTTTCCAGACGAGCCTGAGCCAACAGCACCGGCACCGGCCTTCTTCTCAAAGATCTTCCAAAACTTCAAGCTTTCATCGGCGGCGGCGGTAGCCAGCATCTGGCCATCGGGGCTGAGACAGCTGTGCAAGACACGGCTCTCGTGAGCAGGGATTTCGACGTTGCGGACCAGGGTCGGGTAGCTCCAGACGCTCAGAGAGTTGTCTGGGAAGCCGCTCGAGCTCACAATCTCGCGGTAGTGAGGGCTCCATCGCAAAGAGGTGACTTGAGAGCCGGTATCAATGCTGTTGACGCGCGCGCCCGTGGTTGAGTTCCAAAAGTGAATGTGGCGATCATAGGAACCACCGCCGGTGGCGAGCAGGTTTGTGTTCCAGGGGCACCATGCGAGCGCCTTGACAGCTGCCTTGTGGTTGGTCTTGGTGAACTTGGGCACGGACAGAGAGCGAGCATCCCAGATGGAGACCAGGTTGTCGTTGCCGCCAGTGGCAAGCTGCGCGCCATCCGATCGCCATTCGAGTCCGCAGACCTCGGACGTGTGTGAGACCAGTTCGGCAACCTTGTGCTCAGCAATTCGGACGTCGTGATTGAAAACGAGACCGCTTCGGGCGCCGGTGGAGAGCAGATGCTTGTTCCAACCCATGACGCTAACACGGGTATCATGTCCAAACATGCTTCGGATCTTTTGGCTTTCGGCCACATCCCAGATTTGAACCTCGCCGGTGCCGAGGCCAACGCCGACATAGGCCCCGTCTTCGGACCACTTGACACTGCTGATATACGTATCGGGGGTGGTCTCCAGGAGGCAGCTGACGCTACCTTCATCCGCGGACCAGACATAGACGCTGCGCTCCAGACCAATGGCGACTTGGTTACCAGAGCTCCAGTCCAACAAGTTGAGATAATAGTCATCAATCAGACCAGGAGCGTCCAAAACACGCTCGGGAGCGGTGGCAATGCGTCGGCGAGCCTGGGCGGAGCTAGAACCGGTAAGTCTCAACGGCCTGTTGTACTGCTGGCGTAGATCAATTGGCTTTGACGATTCCGGCGCAGCGGGCTTGAACTCGAGGATACGCGTCTTTAGACTCACGCCACAGGCATTGGCGAGCGAATCCTGATAGGCAACGGTGTTTGGAGAGGGGCGAGAATAGCTTTCGTCCGCGTCATCATCGAGGATGCTCAACCCCTCCAGGGCGGAAGCTGGGTCTTCCTCTGGGACTTCGGGCGCTGCCGGTCTCTCTGAGACGCTTGGCGGGGATCGCTTTCTTTTCTTCCTCTCGGGGCCACTAATCTTGCTGGAGCCTGTGTTGGCGATTGCGGAGCTGGCAGCCCGGTTGGGGATGAAGCGATCACCGCCATGGTTGGTTGTCGTCTTGGATGCCTTCTGTCGGAGTGAACCCTTCTTGGATTTGGAAGGGCTCAGGGCAAGGCCAGTACCAGTGCCGGTAAGTGCGTAGTCAGAGACCCCGAGTGCAAGAGCTTTGCGGGGTGAGTGGACCACACGAGCGATGTTGAACTTGGGCGAATTCTGGTGAGGTTCTGACTGCTCACGCTGAGAGCCAGTAGAAGATGATGAGGCTTTTCCATAATGAGCCATCAGATTTCCGCTATAGGTGTGCTTGGAGGCTCCCTTGGCATCTTTGCCAGAGTAGTCCTCTGGGGCGAACGGTGAGGAGTTTAGGTTGATGGAGTTGCGTGGTGACGGCGTCAGAGGAACTCTTCCGCCGGCCTTGAGCGAGGGCACGAGCCCTTTTTGATTTTTTACAGGAGTTGATACTGCTGCAGTAGCCATGTTGTTTGATATTCGATATCAAGTGTAGTCAAATGTACTGAGGTTTGGGGTAGAGGAGCGGTGCAGAAGACGGTGAACCAGGATGGCTTATTTTATTTACTTTTAACTTTAGGCCCGTAGCGTCGTTGGCCAGGCAACGGGCGGCCAAGCCACTGCACCAGGTAACCGCCACAGCGGTAGCCGCAATAGGAAAGGCGCCGCGCGGCTAGCGAGCGGAAAAAATTCAACGGTACGTACCCAGTCGGTGTGGGATGGACAGCCTTTGTCTCGCTGCTCCGCAAATTTGCGACCCTCATCTCACATGCGCCGTCGAGACGCAACATTGTCGAATCCACTGCAAGCTGGCGTGTGCGTTATCGCATCACTCGTTATCCGCTGTCCTTCCTTTGCATCTGCATCAGCTCGCCCATCGATTTGCGTCGGTTCGAGGTCCCGCCTGGCATGGTTCTGTGGCTGTGAAGTTTCATCATGGCGCAACCATCGACCCCCGGCCCATCAACTTCTTCTGTTAGCATCTTTGGCCAAACCCAAACCCTGGCAGCCCATGCTGGTGGGACGCAGTCCGGCATGGCCAGCCAAACTTCATCAGACGCCATGAGTGCCGTCGAGACGCCATCCTCGGCTTCTTCCTCCAACAATACCTACATCATGCCAAACTCTCCTCTCAAGGCCCGCCCCCTGGCTGATGGCTACCGCCCCAAAGTCACACGCACGCTGGGACAGAGGCCTGCGTGCCTCGTCAATGCGTCCGTGACCTACTGCGGGAACAACCAGATCTATGCTTTCGGCGGCTTTGACCAGTACACTGACGAAGTATACAATCATGTCTTGCGACTGGACTTGGCGAGCC
The DNA here is from genome assembly GCA_001721665.1 of Trichoderma pleuroti. Classification (NCBI taxonomy): domain Eukaryota; kingdom Fungi; phylum Ascomycota; class Sordariomycetes; order Hypocreales; family Hypocreaceae; genus Trichoderma; species Trichoderma pleuroti. The sequence continues at coordinate 6,197 of MDJU01000511.1, forward strand.
ATCAATGGAGTTTGGTAGACAACTATGGGGATATTCCGGGGGTGCGCATGGGTACGTGTAATTCAATGGACCTCTTGGTCGCTGGATCATCGACTTGACAAACACTAACAAGCATTTCCATATAGGTCACACAGCGACTCTCTACAAAGGCGACAAACTCCTCGTGTTCGGTGGCGAGAACGAGCATCGAACCTACCTGTCCGATCTTATTATATTCGACTTGAAAACAGCACATTGGACGCAGCCCATGGTATCGGGACCGATACCCAAAGGCAGGGCAAGACACGCCGCGGTGCTGCACGAAGATAAACTGTTCATCATTGGTGGCATCACTGGTCAGAACAACTATGTGTTGGACGACATTTGCTATCTCGACCTCAAGACGTTTACTTGGTCAAAGGCCTGGCGCTTCGTTGGTCGTTTTGACCACTCTGCCTACATCTGGGGTGACCGCGTCTGGGTCTTTGGGGGCCTGAGTGAAGACATGGACAAGATTAGTGACTTGTGGTGGCTTGACCTCAAGGGAAGCCCAGAATTCGACTCCCGGCCCCATTTTGGCGTCTTGGATCGCCATTCCGCTGCTCACAGAACCAGCAGTTCTCCGAGGCCGCCTTATACCATGGCGTCCAACCCGGTTGTTGGCGCCTCTGGCTATGCTGCGAATTCCAGGACGGCCCAAGTTAACCCTCCATCATTTCAAGTAAAGTCGTACGCACCAATGGCCCCCGGAACCATCTCCGCCCTCAAATTTGTTTCTGGTCCGACTGTTCCATCCCAAGGATCGGGCATCCATTTCCACACCTATTCCTCCGGAACGCTGCTCGATTTTGTGACTCCTGCGGCGACCATTACTCACAGAGAATGCTCCTTGTCTGCCCTGGACCTTGGTACTCTGCGGTGGCAGAAGCTCGCCGACGGCCGTGAAATCTTCAAAACCGGATATAGATGGCACTACTGTACGATGAACGAAGACGGCACCAAGGCGTGGCTCTTGGGCTGTCCGGTTGATCCAGCTGCCACAGATCTAGGGCCAAACGGCTATGAAGAATACCTTAGGTAAGATACATCAGCCAGCCTATGCTTGTTCCACCTTTGGTACTGACATGAAGATTGTAGCGACATCATGGAAGTAGACCTTCGACGATATGGCTTCCTTGGGAACAACCTTGCGCCAGAAAACTTGGCCCAATCCAGGCCGTCCTTTGCCACCAGGCTTTCCGACCAACCTTCCAAGGGTCTTGGAGCGGATCTAGCCAAACTTTTCAATCAACCACCCGAGTCGGGAAGTGGCACGGATTTCATCATCACAGCTCTTGCCGATGATGCTGACAGCGACGAGACGCTCAGCTCAGGGCTGATTCGAGCCGATGATGCAAACAGAGACCAGGGCTGGCTGTCTGCCGACGTTCCGACGTCTATGCCGATTCACGTCCACAAGCTTATCCTGCAAGCGCGCTGGCCGCACTTTGCGCGCTTGTACAACGCTCAGATGGCAGAGTTCCACACCAAGAAGATGCACATCCCGGAGCCGTACTCGGTTGTCAAGGCGTTCCTCTTGTACCTCTACACCGACAACATCCACGGCACGACAGAGACGGACAGTGACGCCACGACGGATCTCTCCGATGTGGCCGGCCTCTTGGTCATGTCCAACATCTACAACATCCCACACCTCCGCCTCCTGTGCGTCAACCGCCTGGCCAAGGAACTCGACGTCGAGCACGCCTGCGTCATCTGGTACTGCTCGGGACTCGCTAGCGAGGAGTGGCTTCGCAAGAGAGCGGCAGTGTTCTGCATGACGCACTGGGGCCGCATCGTCCGTACCCAGGGCTTCCTGCGACTCCCCCGCAACGCCCTGGTCGAGCTGTCGCAGGAGATCGACATGGAAGGCCGAGTGGTTGCCGGCGACGACCTTGAGTGGGGGAGCGTATCGGGCCGGTATAGCGACGGCTCTGGCCATGGCACCCGCAAGGAGAGCATCAGCAGCACGCAGATGCAGATTGTCGAATCCGAAGTCGATGACGACGACGAAGACGTGGAGATTTCGTAAGGCGATTAGTGCGCACAGTATTCCAGATGATGTCTGTCGCGCAGCGCCCCTATCTCGGTCTGGTTTACCCGTGTCCCAGGCCATGATCACCATAAGTCTCCAAGAGGCATCTCCTATGGAGATGATGCGGGTGAGCTTTTGCTTGGTTTGCTCATTTAGAGATTATGCATGAGGATGTAAAGGCTGTTTTTCTCTCTCTCTCTGTCTCCTGTTTTTATGTACATGCGGTCTTTCTTTTTTTTTTCCTTTTTTTCCTTTTGAAGCATTTCAGGGAGTTGGTTGCTTGACTTGTCTTGACGGTATGCTTGTGATGAAGTCATGAGGCGTACTAGGTAGCCAGCTATTCGATCCATGTCTATAGACCAATGAATGATGTAGATGTTACTCTTGCCTTTTTATTTTTTTTATTATTGCGCCCCGCCTTGTTCTGATTATCCGTGACACGCCAGGGATCGTCACAAGCTCAAATCAGCCCCAAACTTTACTTGCATGGAAGCGAAAAAGGGCGGCCATGTACATGAAACAAAAGGAAAAAGGAACCTTTGCCCATCCACCTCGATGCGGCAGGGATGCGCCCTCGTTGGGGACAGGGACAGCATCCAACCTTATCTCAAACACCAACGTGTGACACACCAATTTGAAGGGCAAGGCAGACAGCAAGTATGCAGGCAAGAAAAAGCTGAACATTAACTCTATGTACCAGACCTTTTTTTCCTCTCATACGTTTTAAAAGCAAGCACAAGAATAGCGTCCCTTTTCCCCCCCTTGAATTCTCTCTATGACCGTTCCTGTTTAAGAAGAAAAAACGAGCAAGTAACAAACATAACTTTTTATGTATCTCCCATTCCCTTTTGTGTTTTTGTTCCACCACCCAAGAATTTTCTCCAAAGTCCCTTCCCAAGAAAACCCACAACAGATTGCCATTCCCACTTTTCCATGGCCGGGTAATGAGTGAGGAGAGAGCAGTGTGTAAAGGAAAGGAAAAAAAAGTAAAAGCAATCCAGCCGTGTAAAACATAAGAGGGTAGTAGCGGGAAAAGAAGACCGAAATTCAGCAACCATCAAATCAACCGGACCGAGTAAAAAACAAGCGAGATGATAAAAACACCCAATTTTGCGTCCAATGCATTACCCATTCTCCAAGAAGCATAAAGGACAATAAACCCCCCATCATACAAATTCATAACATTCTTCCTTTTTTTTCTTTGTTTTTTCCCCTCTTCTTCCCTTGTTTGCTTCGCCATCCAGGCTACAATATTCCCTTTTCCTGCATTCGCTTTATTGGACGAACTTTTTCTCCAGGGGCCAGAGGGGTTTTGTTTGCTGTGCCAATCAAACAGTCTATAAAAAGCGTACCACAATAGAAACAACGCCATGAATAATTGAGTCGGGAAAAGGAGCTCCAGCACCACTCAGGGAATGTGATAAGGTCCTTCCAGTTCTGGAATATGGCCCGCGGCAACGTACACCATCACCGATGGTATTTCGCAACTGTCCGATGACAGGAATGATCTGCTCGGTGATGCGCGCAAGGTGAGGGGTTAGTGAGCGCGCCATCCATGTGGGAACCTCGATTAGAAGGAGGGGTGATCGTCTAGGAGACTGCCAGCCTTGATATCCATGCTTCTCAGGGAACCAGCCCGGGGGAAAACGCCGTCGCCATATGCCATTAAATGTCAAGCCAGTAGAGGAGTGCATATACATGCGGCTGACCGCAGAGAGCAAGCGGACAGCACGAGGCAGGGAGAGCGCGCTGATCGTCGCCAGAGGGAGGGCACCCCCACAAGGATCAACACGGCGTCAAAATCGAGTCATGACTGGCGAGTTCGTAGCGCCCCTCGTGACTCAAACAGATCTATGCCGTTCAGAGGGACCCGGCCGACGTATGCGGTGAAAGACCAACTGCTCACTGTAGCATCACGTCCTCTCCGATGCCCGGCAAATTCAGGCCAGCGGCCAGGGCTTGAAGCTTAAATTCAGGGTTGCAGGGAAGAGAGTGAGATTTGTGCTATGACGGCGGTCAGCGTCGGATCAGACGGGGGCGGTGCCACCATGTGGTGTAGACTTACATATTTCAAACCGTTGAGATTCTTGTATCGCTTGCCACACGTCTCGCAGTTGAAGGGCTTCTCCTTTTCCATTCCCAATGTACCCGGATAAGGAGCGCTAGTCTCTGGGTTGACAATGGAGAAAGTACCATCGCCATTCTCGTGCAGCTGCTGCGTTTGGTGGCCGTGAGCCTTGTGGTACCTATTAGTTAATACAGGGGTTAGCAATTGCACTTGCATCAGATGGCATATGTGAAGAATAGCTTACTTGAGCCCGTTCTGGTTCTTGTACGCCTTCTCGCAGCCAATGACGGGGCACTTGAAGGGCTTGTGCTCCTCTGGCATCATCATGCTCTGCAACCGGGCAAGCAGGACCTTGTTGGCCTCGGGATCGGCAAACTGGCCGTGGGTCAGGCCCAATTGGGCGAGCTGTGCTTGTATGGATCGGTTGCCTTGCGGGAAGGCGCCGTTGGGGCTAAACAGATGCTTGCCAGGATCGTTGATGCAGAAGTTGGAGTCGTTGCCGTCATTGTTGTTGCCGTTTCCAAACGTCATATCGCCGAGATCAGTGGCATCGCCGCCCATGGGCATGCCGGGTAGATCCTCGTCCACCTCGTTCTGCTGAGCCTGCTGCTGTGGCATCTGCTGTTGCGTCATGAGGGTGGGGGTGTTGACGGAGGAAACGGTAGGGTTGTTTTGAAATCCGAAACTCTGGGCTGCAGGCGTGGGCGGCTGCGACGTTCGGAGGCCCTGGGTAATTCCAGAGGTGTTCATGTTGAGTTGCGGCCGCTGTTGCTGGCCAAATAGCTGCCGGGTCTGGTGCATCTTTTGGCTGTCATCCAGGTCCATGGTGCCCAGGGCGTCGTCCATCTCCATATCAGCCACAGCATCCATCTCGTCGCTCATGTTGTTGCTCATGGACGTGGACATTTGTAGCATGGAGCTGCCGAGTCGCTGAGAGCCGCCAATCTGGAGACCGGGGCCGCCCATCTGGCGCTGTTGCCCCAACTGCTGTGAGCCCTGACCAGGCGCCGGGGTCGTCCTCGAGTTGGGCATCTTGGGCGATCCTTGAATACCCAGTGCACCAAACTGGTTGAAGGCGCTGTTTCGGACGGCACCGGGGCTAGCTTGTGTGTGGGCCTCTTCGTAATGCTGAAGCAGGTCATGCAGGTTAGGCAGAATCTTGCCACAGCATGTGAAGTCACGCATAAAACTGGCCTCGAGCTTCGGTAGGTAGGACGAGGAGTGAAACGATGGAGACTGGTGGGCGCCGCCCGTAAACGGTGAGGTGCCTTGCATCATGATGCTGTGGCGAATTGTACGTTAGCAGTCGCATCGCGGGAAAAAAATGGAGAAGATGGGAGTTGCTGTAGAATCTCCAAATGTGCAGCAGATGATGGCCATGATCCATGATGCAATATGGGATAGCGGGGGTTTTTGGTGCGAACAGGAGGGGAAACAGTGGCACAGAAAAAAAAAAAGGATGGTGTTGCACGCGGGGTGAAGGGTCCAAAATGTCTCTCTCGCCGGCCCCGTGTGCTGCCGACGACAGAGCCGACGACGCACGTTGAGGCAGGACGTGACAGGGCGATTGGCCATGACGATGGTGACGGCGACGATAGTGCGGATGGGGCAAAGATTACATGCAGTGTAGCGCCCACAGGATAACAGATTGAGGCCGATAAGGATAAAAAGTTGAGGCACGATGCAAGGGCGGGACAAGAAAAAAAAAAAGGTCGACTCACTCATCGCGGACAAAACTGCCAAAGGACATGCCGCCCCAGCTCATGCCGCCCATGAGGCTGCCGGCAAGACTCTCGCGACGGTTCCGGTTGACATTGTCGCGGTTCTGGATGTTCATGGAGATGGGCTTGGGGCCGGCGCTGACAAACGAGTCCTGCCGCGGGCCGCCCATGGCAGCATCGAGCCCGGGCCAGTAGTCATTGTAGCGTCGTCGCAATCGCTCAAGTCGAGGTCGATGTCGATGTTGCGGTCGAGTTGGGGCAGGGCGAGGAGCTTGGCGGGCGGCGGGCTCTGCTTGGTCTGGTGAAGGGCGGCGGTCCAGGAATGCGAAGACGAGGACGAGGATGGCGACGGCGCTGCGGCGTCTTGGTCAGCGCGCAGTGCGGGGGCAGACGAGAAGCCGGACGTGTGCGTGTGTGTGCGAGCAGAGCGAGTCGAAGCAGCGGAGAGCGATGCGGGCGCAAGCGCAGACGCAGAGGGTGCGGGTGCAGCGTGGAAGAAGTCGGGGGGCGTTGCTGGTTGGGGCGAAGATGATTGTGACGACGAGTTGAGCGAAGCTGGCGACATGGACTCGGCGAGGGCGGACGAGGCGGCACAGGCAGCCAAGGCCGGTTCGGCACTGGCTCTGGCGCTGGCGCTGGCGCTGGCTCCAGCGCTCGCCGCGGTGCTCGTAGCGCTGCTGGCTCTGGCGTTTGCAGTGGCGCGGTGGTGGGCTGGCCGGGCGAGGGCATTCGGGCTAGCGCTGGTCTGGGCGACCGCAGCCGTGGAGCCTGGCCCTTGGGCCTTGTCAGGGCCCTGGAACCACCTGAGGGCGCTCTGCATCCTCCCGAGTTACAGGGAGTCGAGCCGATCAAGGGAGCAAATCAAGGCGAGGCAAGGGACGGAGTGGAGGCGGTGCGCAAGTATGGATGTGTGTGTGGTATGGATGTGGTGGCAGATTGATGGATGGATGTGATGTGATTCAAACAGAGTCAGAGAGCAGAGAACAGAGCAGAGCAGAGCAGAACAGAGCAGAGCAGAACAGAGCAGAACAGAGCAGAGCAGGTGAAGAATAAATCAGCCACTAGCAGGCAGCCAGCCAGATAGATGGACAGATAAAGAATCGAACACCCGAACCAGGGTACAAACCCAAAACTCGAGAATCAAATCGGCTGGCCGTTGTATAGCAGCAGAGCACGAGCGTAATCCCGACGCAGGCAGCGCAGGTCACCAACCCCTGGTCGTGCTGGGCCTTTTTTTGCGCCGGTATGGTTCGGTTGGGTCAGCCTGACTGCACGGTGACGGTGGAAAGGCGTGCCACGACTTATGTTTTTTTCCCTAAGCCGTGAATGCGGAGTACGCGCAAAGTACACCGTACCTGGGTGGTACTGTCAAGGCCTACAGTGTAAGTGGGCGGACTGTGGTCGACCGGCTGTACTTGGGATATGACGACGGCACTCACGGGGCAAGGTCGGGATGCAAATCGAACACGTCGCTCAACACTCGCAAAAACAGAGCAACAAGGACGCTCGAGGCACGATTTCTGGATGGATCTGATGGCCCAGGCAAGGTTCCGCCGACGCCGTGGAAGCTTTGGCGGGGAGGATGCTGGAGAGAGACTCGGCAGGCCGTTCGTACTCGGGCTCGTACAGGCGAAACGACGAGTATGTCACTCGTCACCGGTTGGGGTTCCAGGGCAATGTATTTATGATCTGGATACGCGAGTCGTGCGGCCAACAGCTTGGGGAGACTTGGCCGGATCGATGGGTAGTGTGCGTCGCCCAGGAAGAGCGGTGCGGCCTGTATCTGGTATTGTTGTCTGGCGGCTCTTGATTGACGGCTTTTGGTCCCCAAACGCAGCGAATGGCGGCCGGAGGCACTCGGTGCGAGACACGAAGGGTGTAAGTCGGTTGGTTGGTCGGTTCTTGGTCGCTCAAATGGCGCGGTGCATGCACGGCTAAGATGGATGGACAGAAAGTATGTGGCTTGAGGTGAGGTAGGTAGCTATCTTCACACGCTACATGTACGAGATGGGATTCCCAAGCCGCCCGCGCCGTTTTTTTTTCTGATTCTTTCCACGGCAATCTGGGCCTTTGCAGAAGTAAAGCAGACACTGTCCAATTTAAACCAGAGAAGAGAGAGAGAGAGGAGAGGAGAGGGTTAGAGAAATGAGAAGAACCGGGAGCGAGCAGAGCATCGACACAGGCCCAGATGGTTGACGGCATGATCACCACGATGCGAATCCACACCTCATCCACGGCATCCTGGCTGGCCTCTGGCCCCTGCAAGCTCGCAGCACTGATCACGGTGCAGCGTGTCAGTGGCCACAGTGCCACAGGAACAGGGGTTGGCGCTAGCGGTTAATTGGACGGCTTCATCCAGGCGCAAGGACTGAGAGCCTCGGAAGAAACACCTCCTCTGCCGTGGTGTTGTATTCTGTTGTATTCACACGCACACGCACACGCACGGCAATCAGGAGCTTTGCCCGTCTCGCTCGACCGCGGCATCCGCGTGCACCCGCTGATGATATATGACCTATCTGTAGTACCCGTACCTGCTATTGACAGCATTGACCGAGTCTACTGCGTACGGTAGGTACTCGTAATAGAGTGCATGTATGGACCTGTGCCTCATGTCCGTTTGGCCGCCCGCTGGAACCTGGCCGGAGCAGGGGAACACCGTGGTGATGATGCACATTAGTACCTACTGGGCAGGCGAATGCTACCACATGTGTGTACGAGCATGCGAGTCGACGACCTTGGTCTCATCCCTCGCCTGCCCTGGTCTTCTTCAGTAGTGGACATCCATCTTGTCGACTCGTCGTACAGTGCAAGGGGATCCTGCAATGCCAAGTGCTGGGTATGTGGTATGGCACAACCATCTCTCCGTGGGGGTTTTCGACTGCGACTCGGACACGACACGACACGTACTCGTACCTGATGGAGCACGAGCTACAGGGCGCGGCTCGGTCAGGACGAAAGCAGTAATGCAGGTCACCGTTGATGAATTGCCCAGTAGGTCGTAGTCGGACGCAACTCAGCTCAAGCCGCCATCGGGCTAGGTGTAAACGAAGTGGTGGCATTACGTATCTCACTTGGCGAGGTTCCTTTTTCCGCCTCTCCGGAGATCGGAATTTCCTCGTTCCATTTTGCCTGTTCCGGGCGACTTTGTATCGACAAGTACCCAAGTACCCAGAGATTCTGACGCGTTTCTCCAGAGCTGACTACCTAGAACACGGCCTGACTCTTTGAGTGGCGAGGAATTCAATCAAATCATACGCTCTGCTGCTGCTGCTGCTACTCCTTCTCCGGTACAACAGCAGGTTCGTCTGCCTAACCTGTCGGCAGGTCGGGACCATGAAAGTATGGGGATTCCATAGTACGTGCTTGGCATTTGCACAATCACGGACAACATCGCCCGTCTTTACCCAGAACCAGCGCCAAGACGCCAGCCACTCGCATTGGACGTGTCACCTACATGTAATTTACTCGTATGTCATGTAAGGCATTCATCCTGCCTGCTTGGCCGGCACTCCGCATTGTTTCGTCTGCAGCGGTAGGGGCCAGGTACATGTACTAATGTATCAGCAGTACATACGAATGCCTCAAAACGGCCCGCTCCAGTTCTTGCCCGTCTATACGTACCTACATGAAGCGCCTCTGCTCTGGCCACACCGACATGGCTGATAAATGAGGCCGCAGACCAAGCCAAACCCACGGACGTCGAGCCGACAATAGCAAGGTGTCGGAGACGCTGTTAGCAGTCCATGCTAGCCGGTACCTGGGGCTACCTGATGGCAGTCGCCTCAACTTTGCCCAGCCAGTGGTGGCGCCTTGTAGCCTTGGTCAATACACACTAGCATCGACGCTACTCGGGGCCGCGTTAATGCTAAGCCACTACGGAGCGCCGTTGCTGTGTAATGGAGCTTTGCATCAGGACAATCGCACAGCAATGGCGATTGACCGCCGGATGGCCCTCCATTGCCACCAGCACGAGTAACTGAGGCCGTTCGTTGTACGGAATACTCCGTGTCAGCTGAGTCTTGTATGCGAGCGGCAGGTACCGTGCATACCTAGGTAGTACCTTGGGTATTGACATGTGTTAAATTCTGTGCGGTTGTGAGCAGTAACACGAGCAAACGGACTCGGAAGAAGGAAAAGGGCAAGACGCAGTCCACTGGAATTAAGCCGAGTACCTGTCTGTACATTACCTTACTACCGAGACAGGTGCGCATCTCGGTACCTCATCTGGGTATAACTGTATAAGCAACGTGCCCAATCCGTATGGGGCCATTGACAGCAGTCTAGAAGTCGTCAAGAGCCTTCGCCGCTCTTTCCACGCTCCTCCTGCGACTTGGCAGCAAAACTCCATCCCACATGATCGCCCACTAACCTCATCTTGCTGCCCTACTTGATCCTTTGTCTCAGCTCCAGCTCGCACCATGCCCTCTTCTCTCACCGCTCAGCCGCCTCTCCACACGGCATCTCCAGAAATAACACAGCATAAGGAAGCTCACTGCATCGAGAAACGCGGCACCTACAAATAGCAACTCTGCCATACGGTGAGCAGTACAGCACGGAATAGCTGTCCCGTCGTATATCTTTTACCCACCACCAGCCTCGACTCTCAGCCCAACCTACCTAGCTCCCCCATGATGTCAGAGACTACTGTGCTCCAGCTCCGTATGCCTCGCCCCAAGACCTCGACCGCCTGCAACAGCTGCAGGCTGCAGGCACAAAGTCGACCTCGTTGCAGGGCTTGCCGACAATCTGGTTGGGGCCGGGCTGGACACCGCCAGATCTCGAGTAGCGCCTGTGACCTGCAGCTTAGCCTTGGGCCCTTCTCCAGCAGCATGAGTGGTAACAGGCGTGACGAGCGGTCGATGTGTGAGGCGAGTGTCACGTTGGCAAGCAGAGCCCTGCGCAGAGCCACTCAGAGCTTGACAAGAAGTGAAGAGGCCATGTCCGTGTTTCTCATGCATCATGGAGCTGTATCAAAAGAGGCCGCGATTGGCGCCCTCTTGAAGAACACATTTTTTTTTGACCCTCTCCAATTCGCCCAACGTCTCATCTCGTACTGCTCCGTTCTTGATACCCCATCCTTACAAGTACGAGAGTACACGGACAGGCACATTTCCTTGTCTACCTACCTATCACGGCCAAATGCCTTTGATCCCCAACAAAAGCCCACATGTTGCGCCCCAGTTCAAACGAGATGGCAAAAATTATACTGTACGATACATGGAGCATAGTAACAACTTGGAACGGTTCAGGTTCCCTTGTTCGGGCCGTCAGCGCTGCAGCGTCACATTCCGGCTTGTCAAACGCTCGAGAATGCCCCCGAAGGACAGGGATTGCATCGCAGTCGCGTGCACTATTGCCCTTGAGCAAGCATGTGCGATAGCCGCGGATATCGATCAATGAAGGATACCTGCAGCTCGCCAATTTCAGCTCCAGGCTCGCTCCGAATGCTACTCTGTAATATCAACTGGACTGACGAGCTACTCGTCGCTGCCACGATTCTTGCCGCCCCATTTCCCGAGTTGTCAATTTTGACATTCCAAGGCACAAGCGGGATCCATCTCGCAGTGGGACGTCTCTTGGGTTGAAGTCTGATCCTCGTCGGTTCTGGATGCGCCTCTGCCGCCAGGTGTCCCGAGTCAGAGCGTGTGCGTGGGTTTGTTGCTATCCATTACGAGACGCAAACCTTGAAGACCACGACTAATCAAGGTTTCTTTTGATGCGGCAAGAGGACACCCTGCGACTTTTTAGCCTCTCGCTTGCCTGCAGGTTCGCATGTGGAGAGGTAGGCTGACGTTCTGCTAGGTGTGAAAACGCATTCATTGGAATCTGTTTAAAGCCGCATCTTGGCTGACCGAAATTACAGAGTCCCATCTGATATTGTCATAAAATGAATCAAGAAGAAAATTCAACTAGACTAGAGAAAGAGGACAAGTCACATGCGAACTTGGAAGTGCTCCATACCATGTAGGAGCTCTCCTCCTTTTTTTCTATACTTGTCCTCTCTTCGTCCTTTTTACTCAAGACCATGATACAGGATCTTCTGAGTACGCTAGATCTTTGAAACGCACCAGACCTTGTACCCGGCTAAGCAATGCCTGAGACACACCACTCAGGTTTAAATACGGAGTACGGAGTAGGCGGTGGATAGTTGGGTCCTGAGCACTGAGCCAGGAACAAGCCGCCCACACGCCGGGCCTAGCCGCTTGAGCTTGGAGAGAAGGAGAAGGAGAAGAGCGTGTCAAAACGACCAACAATGACTTTTCTTTCTTTTTTTCCTCCTGGCATTTCTGTTGGCTGCGCAACCGAAGCCTGTTTTGTGCTGGTGTCGTCAGTCCAAGTGGGTGCTGCGGTAGACTTCGGCATCTCATGGAACAAATGGGCCCCTTCCATGGCTTCGCTCGACAGGGATCCAGCAGCCACAAATCCATCGACCACGAGAGACATTCGCCCTCTGTCCGCTTTTTTCACTGCGCTAGCGGTTGCAAAAGCCTCGGCCGGAGATGTTGGACCCTGGATGCATCTCACGGCCATTTGTTCCCACACATGGTGCTGTCGATCGTCGCTTCAGTATCGCCGACCAACGGAACTCCACCTCGGCTCCTCGCCAAGGTACTTGTACAGGAAGAAACACATGTCTCTGCCTATTCCGTTTAACCGAAAGCCAATAGTATATACCTTGGTACTCGTGTATACAAATGAGGACCTTTCCATTGCTGCTGTTTGGCATGTGGTAGGGACCTCTCGCTTGGCCAAGGACCTTACAAGTACTTTGCCACATTGAGAGCAACAGAGCTCCAATCCATTTTGAGGCCGTGCTTGAGCTACTGGGCTAAACTTTTATTTTTAGCACCAGAGGTCCGAGAGCACCTCTAAGAATGCTACTACTGCTACGCATGAGCTTGCATCTTCAGTCCGTGCGATGATGGGCTCATGGTCCTAAGGGGGGCGTTGTGTGATCATGGCCCTCGACATGCTCTTCAATGGTGCAAAGAAGGGGGAAATTTTGCCATTTTTCTCTGATACAGCCAAACATGTGTGTCAACTATGTGTCGATGATGATGTGATTAGTCCGTACAAGAAATAGCGTGTTAGTGTTTGCGCTGGGTCGCCGATGATAACACACAACAGGGGAGGTCTGGCAGGCTATTGGCTCACAAACCTGCATATTATCCTCGATTGGGCAGGAGATTTTGCACTCGGTACTGCTATTCACGATTCGACGGCAGTCTGGTTAACATCGGGGCTAGTCGCTGAGAGTCTGTCAGAAAGTACACGAAGCCAGCGGATCTGCAGATCTCGATTTTTTAAGGGTTCTCTGAACAAGGTTATTCGCATGCCCCTGCATAGGCGGCATTGGCAGCGACCAAGACGTATATGACTATGTACCAATTACGGAGTACTATAGCGAGCCTTTATGTCCCGCGTGATTGCGCCCCCCCCCCCCCCACACACTCATAGAGGTAGGAGAGTACACGAATACGTCCATACTGACATCCATTGCTACCAAGTTGGTTCTATTTTATTGTGAGAAAACGGAAATGTGATTGTGGTTACTAGTCGACCGGCGTGTCTTCATCATCATTACAGTTTCAATGACACATGTTAGTGGTGCGGTGATGGCCCGGATGTCAGGCGCACAGGGGGCAATGTTACGATATATATGGGACAGGTGCAACAAGAACCATTGTTGGTTGAACCATGGAGCATAGGGAGTGAAGTTACATGTGTAGTGCATCAGGGAAAGCTAATTACACTGCCATTCTGTGCAAACAGCTACGATCAAGCGAGAGTGACCAACCTATGGTGCCAAGCTGCCCCCAGTCACCGTGAGGATTCCCCCATGCAGAGGCATCGTGGCGAATGCTCCGCAGGCTTTACTGTACACGTACAAGCACATCTTTCAGCTCGCCTCCCAGATCACACAGGATTGCCATTAGCCAGATATCCGATCAGTCAGATCGTCTCCGGAGTGATGGGAGCCGGGGGGGCTGCCCAGCTAAGGGGGAGTGCCCCCAAAGCTTCCCCAGCATAACCAGCGCGATGCGGCTGACACCGGAAGAGCGGCAATCGTTACCGATCGATAGTGCCATGCATCGCGGCTATATGCTCTGGGGGGAGTGGCAAAGTGGTTGTTGGAGTGGTGTAAGTCAGAGGCTCGAATCTGGGGTCTCCAGGGTAGTAGTTGGTGAGCACGTGTGGGTGAGTTTGGCGTGGTGTTTTCTGTGACTGAGTTGAATTGGACTTGTCAATGAGCTGGAATGAATGTTGCAGACCAGATTCATTAAATAAAAGGTCTTTGATAATGTACACTCGTTGGTGTATACGGTGGTCGTCGGATATTTTGTTTCTTCTGACGCAATTGATTCCATTTTCGGCCGCCTTACCAGCTAGCCACTAAGCTTGCATGCATGTATTGCCAATCTGGAAGTCCAAATCACCAACACTCTCATCGACAAACTAAAAATACTCAAATCGTACGACCGGTATGACGCGGAACGCCCCGAGATTCTAGAAGAGAAGAAAAAAAGCGGCCCGTTGACGTTGAGGCAATCGGGGTGGAAGTCGGCATGACGAAAACACGCTCAGCTCGTACGATGATGCGCCGCCAAGTCCCGGCTGCGGCATGACCGCCCCGGTTGTGTGAGTGAGTGTTGCTCGTCGCATTAAGCGCGTCACTGCCAGGCGGGCCAAAGGGGGCTGTCAGCTACCTAGTAGTATAGTATTCTGCGGCGTAACCTTTTTTTGCTGAGCAAGGGGGAAACACGTGAGGCGAGAGTTTTCCACGGGCGAAACCGCCGCAGGGCCGCGCTTCATGGCGGCTCTCGTTGCGCTCAGATGGACGTTTTTATTTTTTTTTGCCGCGAAAACGATGCCGCACATGCCGCCGCCGCCGCCAGGGCCGCCCTTGTTTGCCTGGCTCAGGCTCAGTTTCGCCATTTTACCTAAGCCGGAGGCGGCCGCGGCGCCGCAGAGCAGAGACAGCTTTCGGAGCATGTAGGAAACAGAGGCCAGCAGAGACATTGATGGCGAGGATTCGACTCTGGCAGTCCATGAGAGCTCTTACTCGTCGTGGACTGGGGGAAAATTGGATAAATTTCCTTGGTGCGTAGAGTGAGATTCCAATGAAAACGTTTCCGTGTGCTTTGCTCTTGTGTTGCATCATCTTGGCAGGGGAAGGGGAAAAAAGGGCGCCTTGTTTTGGTGGCCGGACGGAGGCACGGCGAAGGCACGGGAATTTCTCGGTGGGGAATTCTCGGTTTCTGTGGCGGGGCGGCTCGGAAGGGGGGAATCAAGAAATTTTTCAAGGTTGACATCATGCATGGCGGCCTGGGTGAGATGGATTGGCACTATATTTACAGGCGCCTCGCTTCCATCATCCGGGGCTTTTTGCATTGCCATCAGCATCAATCCAGTCAAACACACTCGACTTGCACACACAAAACAGCCAATCGCATCTGGACTTAAATCCTCAACTCAAACAACAAACAACAAACAACAAACAAACACACACACACACACAACAACTCAATCATCATCCCCTTTAAAAACCCCCTCACACGACCAGCCTCAAATACACTTCCGAGGAGAACCAACCATCTTGTACCGATCGGCCCATAACTTGGCTGCCGCTTGCTGCTTTGGGATCCACCACAGCTTTTCTGGCACCACCCCTCTCCCATCAGAGTTCCTCTGGGGTATCGAATCTCGCCCGACTACCCAGGCCGTTTCCCTCCTCGACAACCCCCGACAGCCATCACAGTTACCGCTCGAGCCGGTCTCAATCAGCCTACTTCAACGGGAGAGATAGCCTTTTCGCAACCCCGCTTTCCGAGCAGCAGAACCCAAAAGCGTCCGAAGCTCGAGATATATATTCGCTACTGAGCCACATCCCTCCACTTGTAGCTTCCCATAGCCATCACCACCGCACTCTCCTACACAACCACAACCACAACCAACCCCCAACAGTCATCATGAAGGTCGTCACCAAAGAAGAAGAAGCCGCCCACTACGGCGCTGTCGTCAAGGGCGGACTCATGGGCGGTGGGCTTGGTCTTGCCATTGGTGTCTCTGGTGTCATCTACGCCTCAAGGCGCTACCCCAGCTTCCGTGGCTTGACGCTGCCCTTCCGAGCCTTCCTCGTCACATCCACCGCCACCTTTGGAGCCATTGTGCAGGCTGATCGATATGGCATCAGGTTCCAGCAGGGCAAGGACCCCATGAAGACGTACCGCGATGCCTCCCAGCGTGCTCAGGAGGTGATGCGCGAGAACGAGACTGCGTACGAGCGATTCATGAACTATGGACGCGAGCACCGCTACAGCATCGTCTGCGCCTCATGGCTGGCTAGTTTGGCCGTTGCCTTTGCCATTGTCAGCCGCGCGCCCATGAGCACCCCGCAGAAGATTGTGCAGGCTCGTGTCTACGCCCAGGGCCTGACCCTTGCTGTGCTCATCGTCTCGGCTGCCTTTGAGATGAACGATGCCAAGAACGCAAAGGGCCGCTGGGAGACCGTCATGGTCCTCGACCCCAACGACCCCGAGCACAAGCACCTCATTGAGAAGAGAATCCACCACGAGGAGTACGAGGGACAGGATTTGTGGATGGGTAAGTCGTCTTCCTTCTTTACACCCCAGAGAGAATTAGTTGGCTAACATCAATTTCCCTAGACATGGTTGAGGCTGAGGAGAAGAGAATAGCTGCCCGCAAGGCTGAACAGGAGCGCGAACAGGAGCGCGAGCAGCAGCAGGCCCAGTAAGCAGCTGCTGAATGCACTTGATTCTCCCGCCCATGTCAGCCGTTTAGCAGCAGAGGCTCTGCACTAATGGCGGCATGGCATGCAACCTTTATCCGTCACATCCGGTTGCTTGGAACCGGCCCCCCTTCAAACTCAAAAACACCATCCGCATATAAACACATAGACACACACTACCACTGCTCACACATGTATCAACACATGGACACTCACACATTTCTATACAGCACAAGGTGATTCCACGCACACGCACACAAAAAGACTGCAAAAAAAACAAGTCGAAACGTAATATTTTCATCCATTGGGTTTCGAGGGGACATTTTCGGGTTGGGTTTTCGTCACGGGTTATAGAGAAAAAAAACCACACTCATGAAGAAGTACTTTGGCTAATCTTGATGACGGAGTCATTGGGACTGGTTTAATCTTTCATTTTTTTCATTTTTTTTTGCATTTATTAGCATTTACATGATGGGGCGTGTTTGATTCACTTTTGGCATTTCACTGGGTGGTTGGAATGAAACAAATTGCACAGGATAATTTCATTTCCAGTATATATATATATATATATATATACTTATATCT
>MDJU01000512.1:0-23355 GCA_001721665.1 Trichoderma pleuroti
GCCCAGCATATGCACATCCTGCGCCTCACCGGTAAAAGCACAAGCCCCATGTTCGCTTCGGTTTTGGATCTGGTTCTGCCGCAATGGCGCCACCAATCAATCCAATACGGTACCCAAACCGGCGCCCTTTCTTGATTCTTGATTCCTACGACTCCGTCCCCATTCTTTCT
The DNA here is from genome assembly GCA_001721665.1 of Trichoderma pleuroti. Classification (NCBI taxonomy): domain Eukaryota; kingdom Fungi; phylum Ascomycota; class Sordariomycetes; order Hypocreales; family Hypocreaceae; genus Trichoderma; species Trichoderma pleuroti. The sequence continues at coordinate 171 of MDJU01000512.1, forward strand.
CCATTGGCCGTCTTGGAGAATCACATCATATGTCACAGCTGCAGTTGGAGAGAATAAGGGAGGGGTAGCATCAGATCATCATATTCAACCCCCTCCAAAAAAACCACCAGATGTAAAAAAAAACATGCAACTAACCACCTCTGCACCAGACCCCCTGCCAGCTCGGCGGCTGCGGCTCCGACGCCATCGTCAAGGCCATCACCAACCACCTCGGCATCAAGCAAGGCGAGACCACAAAGGACGGCCTCTTCACCTTCATCGAAGTCGAGTGCCTCGGCGCCTGCGTCAACGCCCCCATGATCCAGATCAACGACGACTACTACGAGGACCTCACCCCCGAGACCACCGTCAAGCTGCTCGACGCCCTCAAGGCCTCCGCCGCCTCCGTCGGCGCCACCGCCAAAGCCCCAGTGGCCGGGCCCCTCACCGGACGGAAGTCGTGCGAGAACAGCGCGGGATTGACGAACCTGACATCAGAGCCGTGGGGCGCGGAGAAGACGAGATCCGATTTGTAAGATTTAACAAGGCAATGAAATGAAATACAGGGGGGAGAAGGGAGGGGAGAGGGCGGCGTTTGACACGGGTTTTAAATGTACATAACGCCATGTTGAATGCCAGAAAAAAAGTAGTATAGACCAAATTTGGTGGTGTGCGATAAATACAAGTCAAAGTTGATAATGCAATGTGCATGCTCCTGAATCAGAGGACATTTCATTCGTTGTATTTCTTTTCATGCGGTACTTTTCTCGCAATCTCAAGTCATGTGCCAAAAAAATATCAAAAAAAAGAAAGATTGGATAAAAGAGAAGAAAAACAAGAATTCAAAATGGAAAAAAAAAGGGTTACGCAAGTCGCATAATCCATCCCTCTCCGCGCCGCCTATTCATATCATCCAGGCCACCCCAAATCACAATGCCAGTCTCTTCCAAATCGAACATGGGGGCACTGGCCAGCCAGCCCCGACCCCTTGGCACTTCCAGCACCTCGTCGTCATAGGGGCCCATGGTGACCTTTGTCCACTTGCCTTCGCCCGTCTTGCGGCCCACGGCTGAGAACATGGCGGCCGTGAAGCTTGCGGCGCTCATGCCCACCGGCGGAACCTGGAATACCCACACGTCGTTGTGGGATTTGCCGGCGCCGTTGTAGCCGTCTGGGCTCGGGCTGGCTTCGCCCATGGTCAGGACGAGATACTCGGTGCCACCGCCAAAGGTGATGGCTTCAAGAGAAGACACGCTGCGCGGCGCGGGCCAAACCTGGACATTCTCGGAAGGAATCTCATGCGAGGAAGCCTCGGGCATCGCCTCGACGATGGACTGCCAGCTGCCACGGGCTCGAACAGCCACCTCGCCCCGAGTCACACGGTCATCAAACATTTCCACCTCGAGGTTCAGGAAATCGAGCTGGCCTCCAAGCTCATTCTGGCCGTCGTATCCACCAAAGCGGAAGATTCGACTCTTGCTGATGCAGATGGAAGTGCCGCTACGGGCAGGTCCTGGCGCGGCAGGCAGCTCAGTCCACATGCGCGAGTGGACGTCGAAAGCCCACAGGTCACTGGTGCGGTCGCCGTTGGTCAAAACACCGGCGTGCACGAAGAAGGTGCCGTAACCGCTCGTCTCCTCGTCAATTGCATTCTCGGCAACGTTGCCGACAATGGGATCCTGGGGGATGCCCGTCTTGGAGGTATCACCAAGCGCCCACTCCTGCCAGGTCTGCGGCTGGGTTGGCGGGGGAGGGGCAAAGTCGCGGGGCCGATCCGTCGCGGTGGCACTGTGATAGCTTCGCGGTGCTGGGTGAGGAATGATGGCTCCGCCCTTGACAGCCGGGACGGGATCGAGATAGGTCCAAAGTCGAGTGCGGGTATCAAAGATCCAGACACGGCCGCCTTCATCCAGAGGCGTCATGTCTGGCCCACCACGGCCGCCGTACAGGAAGATGCGGGACCCAATGACGGCGGTTGCATGCCCAACTCGTGGTGACGGGACGTCGCCCAACTTGTCGGCCCGTCCTTTGCCCTTGTCCGTTGTCGTCGGCGTGGCTTCTCCTTGGTCGCTCTCTTCGGTGGGATCATTGTTGTCGCTGTCACTCTCTTCCTCTTCGAGCTCATCACCAAGGTCTTCAGCCTTGGCCTTGGCCCTGGACTTATGAGGCTTGGCTGCTTCATCCAATCCGTCTTTTTTGGCCTTGTCCTGAACCGGTGCCGGCGCAGGGATCGTGTGGTCTGGTTTGGCCGGGATCTTGAAGTAGTCGGCGCCGGCGCTGCTAAAGGGAAGGCGAATGACAACAATGTCATTGTCAACGGGCTCGTGGGGGGTGATTTCGCCACCAAAGATGTAGGCGCAGCCAGAGATGATGTCAAGAGAGTGGGAGGAACGAGGGACCGGGGGCAAATCAATGCGCTCCCAGGTGCCTCTCAGGCCTTCTTGCTGGGGGTGCCTCCGGAAGGCATCAAACGAAAACTGTGGCATGGCCGGCAGAGAAGGGAGAGCGGGCAGAGAAGGCATGGCTGGCATGGAGGGCATGGCCGGCATGGTGGGCATGTTGTTCTGCGCAGCTTGCCATACCTCCGTCGAACGGCGCTTGATGGTGCCGCCGATATTGTCCATTGTGTCGATGGATAGATGGAGAGCTTCCCAGAGCTGGCCGGGAAGATGCAGTGGTGATGACGAGAGGAGAGATGCGAGGATCAGGGCAATGGGAAAAAGACCAGCTCCGGCGGGAAGAGGAGAATTGCAAGGGATTAGTGAGATGCAAGATGGTTGGCTGCTGACTTTGGCTTGCTGTGGATGGGCGACGATTGAGCGTCGGGTGGATGACGTACGAGGAGCTATTTCAGTACTACCTGGTAACGGGTGCCAGAGGTGCTCCAAGTCCCCTGTAAAACGAGCAGCTGGAGGAATCTCGGAGGCCCCAAGGACACTACACTACACCACACTACACACCAAAGGAGCCCCGATTTGTGCAGCTCATCCGTGCCGACCGTGGCCGAGTCTCGATCGTGTGGGCTGGGCTGGGCTGGGCTGTGATTCCTTTCCATCCAGAGGGCGAGAGTGGGGACCGTGTTCAGTACATACCTGTAGGTAAGCATGGATGAGAGAGAGGCGGAGCAGCAACAAGGCGCAGGACTTGGTCTCTCTTCATGTTTCTTTTGCTATCAAATGTAGCAGTGTATGTGGTCAGCTAGCAGGGTTAGCATGCATGTATCCATCCTGTATGTAAGTCAGCAGGCAAAGCAAAACAGCTTCCAATGCATTGCAATGGATCAATGTCCTTGTGTGTCCGACATGTGGCTGCTGCTATTGAATGCCAGACAGGTGTGGACGTGAGCTGACAGCCACTCGTTAGCGGGGCTTATAGCGTGCCCTTTGATGCACTCAGGCATTGATGGACCGACGATTACGGCTTGGAGCGCTCAATGGCTTCAATTGTCAAACACGTGTCAAGGCAGTCGTTGGAATGGATGTGGGAAAAGCACCGATCATAGGAGAGAGTAGGGCAGTTATGCAAGGTATACCTACCTATGTACTAGGTTAGTAGGTACTAGGTAGGGATGCATGAACAGTACGGAGTAGCATTACAGAAGTTACCTCGGACGATCAATACATACGAAATAGTAATACTAGTAGTAGTAGCAAATATCGCCGAGTGCTCGCTAATGACGGAATCAATACCAAAAGCTACAGGCCCACCAACACTCCGACCTTGCCTGAGGTCATGGATGGAACATGAAGCGTTGATGCTCAGGGAAGTGGGAAGTGGGGGAACAGCTCGAGCTCGAGCTCTGAATGGAAGAAAGAGGCCTCGCATTCTGCCTTGTCCTGATTTGGCTGCCCCCCTCTGGCCAACTTGCATTGGATGTCGAATATCATCCGATACGACCACGGTGAGCTCCTAGAAGGGTTGCATTACAGGGACTTGAGGACTTGAGGAGCTGCCTGGCTACAAGCAAGTCGTCTTCATCGAGATCCTTGCACGGGCTACGAGGCAAGCAAGATGCCTAGCGGTACGGAGAATACGGAGAGAACCAGCATACGACTCCGGTCAAGCTGCTGCGCCATCGGGAATTGATCGAAAAGAATGACAAGACTGATTCGTCATTTTCTGCCTGCAGAATATTGCATCCTCGTCCAAATATCGATTGATGCCTTTTGAAGTGGATCCGAAAGACCAAGAGATATCCATCTCTTTCATTTTCCCTCCAAGTTTGTACCAGACTAAAGCAAGATATACATTCGCCTTCAGCTGCCGTAGAGGTAAAAGAAAATCGTATTAATCCATGTCTTCTTACAGCTTGTTTACCGCATCATGAAGCTCCCGACCGCACAGAATACTCAAAGCGACGGAATTGCCGCGCTGCTCCCCCCTGCATACGTATGAAGCTGTTGTTGGTCATGCAAAATTCATCCAGACGGGCGTCTAAGCCACATGAGGCCCCGGCCAGCGCTATGGACTGCGAATCTATCATCTGTGCTTTTCGAATGAAGATATCTTGATCAACCAACAACACAAGCTCTCTCTCTCTCTCTTCGTTCTATGATATTCAATTTATTTCATGCCAGAGCCTCGTCCGCTTGCCCCACCAGATCCTACACTTTGTATCTATTCCCTGCGACGTCGCATTCATCTTGGCCATTCATCCATCGCCGACGTGCTCAGCCATGCTCGACAACCCTCTTTGGCAGCATGCAGATCTCGAGCTGTCGTACGAATGGCATCTTGGACCTTTAGTTGCCCAATCAGGATTCCATGATCCTCGATAAGCCATGGATTTTTTTCATCGCTTGATGCTTCTGGGTCCCGTTCAAGGTCTGCAAACCAAACCTGCTGCATGGCCGGCGCTTAGATTCTGGGGCACGCGCCCCTGTCGCGGCTTGCCACCCTCTCAGAATGTTTCATCCATCAGGCTCTGGTCGAACCCAAGATGGTGGCTGCAGTGTCGCGCGTATGCTCGCCCTATATAGATGCCCAGTGAACCCACATGAATCCTCTAATGTAGACCTCGGACATGCTAATCTTCACAAACCGTCTCCCGATCTGGTTCTGTTAACTATCAATCACCACGCATATTTCCATCTTCTTCATCTTTACATACTGTATACTTTCAAGATTCGTACTCATGGAGGAAATTTATGAAAAGCTTAGCGCGGTAAACTTATGGCAAGGCTTCGAAAATTCAGATGAGGAGTCCTTTGATGTCGTCGAGGCATGGCTTCTGCATTCTACTGGCGAAATCCGCATCAGCCGCAAGACCGTCCACTCGAAAGAGCTAGATGACTGGCTCTCTGAAGAAACAAAAGGCAGTGGAAGCACAAGAGAGTCTCTTATTTTGCGTCTAGCTTTGATAAACTGCGATATCAAAATTAGACGGCTGAATCTCTCCAAAGATGTGATGAAAAGACTTCTCAGTGCGTTTGGACTTCGATTAGCCTACAAGTACTCCCAGAGCTGCATCACCAATGTGGCTGCCATTCCACCACTATCTGCACACCAGCAGACCTATTCTTTCTGCTACATGCCTAAACTCGCAGCGGTCTGGGCGCATCGCCGTTTCGACGTCACGAACCAGTTGGACCGCCCGTTCGTTACGCAGGGCCTCATATTCCTTGACAAGTCCAACTTGGCATACCTCTCCGAGGCTTTTCGCACTCCTTGGAGTCCATCCCTCTACGAAAGCTCCATGTTTCCGGCCTTTCTACTTAGCCTCATCCTGAGCACGCAGATCCACCAACAGGAAGAAAAGATCAAGCTGAAAATCCGTGCGAGTGAGAAATGCACGGCGTTTCAGACAACAAGCCAGGACTACGACAAGAACATGATGAGTCTATTCATTGACCTAGCTACCCAGGCAGAGGGGTGTGCTGTGAAGCTCGGCAGCCTAAGCAGGAAAAGCAAAATGGTGGAAAAGACGTTGAATTTTATCTTGAAGCACATGAATGTACCGGACCAGGGAAGCATCGGAACACCAATTTCATCCATCTCAACTGAAGCCTGCCAGCTACTGCGAAATCATGTGCTTCTTTTGCAGGATAGGTTGGAAATGCAGGTCGTGGACATAGAATATACCCAGAAGCGTGTACAGCTTCAAACTGGCATGGTAATGTTTCCTGACCAAAAGCAGAAATCGTCTTTGCTGACATGTCACAGCTTGCCGGTCTCATCTCCAGAGGCGACTTCAAAGCAACTCTCATTTTGGCAGAGTCCCAGCATCGCGACTCTTTGTCGATGAAGACTCTAGCCATCGTCACCATGCTTTTCCTCCCCGGAAGCTTCATTTCCGCCTTATTCTCCACGTCCATGTTCGACTGGGACAGCGTCGACCCCAATTCCAACAGCATTGGGGTGCGAACGATGCCTCAGTTTCGGTTGTACTGGGCTATTACTATTCCGCTAACAATCGTTACCTTCATACTCTTCTTCTTCTGGCTGTGGATGACGAAGCTACGGGGTGATGCTCTGAGGAGGAAGGGAGATAGTATCAAGCAAGACTTTTTCGACAGGCTCTCCAAGGAAGAAAAGGCAGAGGTGGATATATACCAACCGGGGAGATTGCGAAAGGATACGGAATTTACGAGGGTATAGCGGAGGCATCAGTTGATGATAAGTCTGGCCATGTGTGCTCCGGCAGGCAGTGGGTTCCATGTTGTTTTCTCTTCCTTTTTTTGTCTGCCTATGAAAGGGGTCCTTAGTTCCGTTTTAGTATGATTCCCACTTTGATTTAAAGCAACTATAATGTGCTATATAGTAGCATTGATGAATGAATGAAGTCTCTCTGTCCCGTCATGATCAAAATTGATCATCACATGGTGAAAATTGTCCACACTGTATACAATTTACTAACAAGAGGAAATTGTTAAGTGAAAAAGAATGCCATCAAAGTAAATAAATAAAAATAGATATCTAACCAACCATTTGTTTTTTTATTCATCTATAGGAAAAAAAGTGAACATTTCATATTCTGATATTTCTTTCTACCTATGATAAGAAGCTACCCGTTCCATTGGCTTCAAAGTTTTCTAGACGCAAGTCGGAGAGCTACCCTGCTATAGGCAGTTAGTCGCGAGCTCAAGCACCAGACATGAGCTTCCCCCACCCAACGCTTAACCTCTGCTTTGCATCGCTCCAAATGCTCCCTCGACCCAAGCACCAGTTTGCCGCGGGGCAATTGCACTTCTCTTCTTAAACTACAGGCCGCTGGCAGAGAGCGGCAGGACTCTTGTGTGCAGATCTCCAAACTCTGCTAATTATGTCGATTTCTATCGCTCCATAGAGCCTCATTCCCTCGACCGGCGTCGGGCTCCATGGCTGCTTATGACTCCACGGGCGGCATCGTGCCCGCGCAGCTGGGCTTCCTGGCCTTGTTCAACCCTTCTCTAGGCCAGACGGACGAGACGATTGACGACCAGATCGTCTACTATGCCTCCGTCTCGACACAATCTTCCAGCCGCAAGCGAAGGCGCGCGCGCACGAGACCGACTGATGGGCTCTCCCAAGAGGAACGCCACGAGCGACTGCGACAGATAGGTCTTGCGCAGGGAATGGTCAGCTTCGGCCGCGATTTTTCGGACGGAGCCCCGGTAGACACCATCGACACGGAAAAATCGAGGGTGATTGCGCATGAGCTGGAGCCGGGATGGTGGATACTTGCTGTGAGCCTTGAACAATCGGTTCCGGAACGTTGGTCAAGATGAAATGCTGACCTAGCTGCTGATAGAGTATCGACTTGAATAAAGTGCCTCTGCCACCACGGCTACCTACTAAGACGGGGGAGCAACAGGAAGAGAGATACGAATATTCGAGCCGGGAGATGAAACCTGCTACCCTGCTACTGACGGATCTTCTGCGAGCACACAGCATCTTCCTCTTGCATCATGGATCGTCGCTGAGCGCCTTGTTTGTTCGATACCGCCGAGTGAAATTCATCGCACTGCTTAGTCGCTACTGGGACCTATTCCTTTCCACCTGGAATGTCATGCTGCATGGAAATCCAGCAAGGGACATTTTTGGCGGAATCAACTTGGCCGCGTCCGGAGAGCTCGGCGTGGGCGTGGGTGAAGAAGACCGAGGAAGCGGGGAAAGAGAAGTGCTTGAGGGCTTGGTGAGCAGGGTGGAGGGGCTCGTTGATCTTGTCGTCTCGAGATTTGGGCCCGATGACCCCGAGACGGAATCAAGCAAGTCGGATAAAATCGAGCCAGAGCCATGGCTAGGAAGTGGTAAAGAACCTAGAGCCGAAGACGGCGCAATATTTCTCGGTACGGGGGCGCTATCACGGAAATCCCTACGAGACGTAACACATTGGATGGAAGATCTTTACACCTGGGGCGAGCACGCCTATGGTATCATTGAGAGCCCAACCTCTACACGGCGCGCCAGAGGCAAGAAGTCGACATCAAAGGCGCCGATTCTGAGCGAGAGTCAGCCCCCAAAGACAGATGCAGCAGCACCCAAAGCAGCGGAACCTACACCAGAAGTTGGTGAACCTACGAGCGATGCCCAAGACACTCAGCCAAAGGCACCGGAAGCTGCACCGAGCCAGGTAAATCCCGAGCTCGAAGCCGGAAGGCTCGACAAGATGGTTAGCTACTTGACGCTGGGATACGGTTCATATTGGTCGTTTCCTGGCGGCGGCGGTAACTCGTCAGAGCCAGCCAACCAACACCCTACAGCCGACGGCAAATCGAATGCGGAACCGCATCTCCAATCGCCAAAGCTGCCATCTTCCTTGGAGTCTTCGGGCCACTACTTGATTGGTCTCAAAGGCGACATCGAAGACGACTCGGCAGCTGTAAACGACGTGGAAGGGACCATTGGCTCAGACGACGCCGAGGACGGTGACGACAACAACTCTCGCACCGTCCTTCGCACTCTCCACGTCGAGCTGGAAGACTCTGCCGCAGAGAACCGGCCAGAGGGCACCGTCATTCGGGATTCGGGCACGAAGCCAACCCGTTGACTCAATCGCAGGCGGTGGGCGGGTTGCTCGCGGGCTTCGACTCGCACGACGTCAACATGGCGGAGAAGCTCCGCGTCGTCGTCTACGTCAACAAGCCCTTCATCTTCACGTTCCTCTTCCGCCTCCGCACCGACTCCCTCGCCTGGGACACGCTTTACCGCTCGCTGCACTACCAGCTGGCGCCGCTGAGGAAGCCCCTCTTGGCATCAACCAGGTACCGTCCCGAGCGCCCAGACGCCGGGCCCGTGTCCTCCCACATCCAAGACCTCGTATGGGATCCGCCCTCGCTCACCGTCCACTCGTCGATTCCAAACATTCCCGACTTCTTCCCCGACGCGGCGGCCTCTTCGTCCTCGTCTCCGTCCTCCTCATCATCGTGGTCTCGCGCGGATGCCGTAAGCACCCATCTGCATCTCCTCAACATCTACGCCGCGACGCGGTCTCGTATCGCCGACCTCGAGCGCACGCAAAAGACGAATCGCGGGTGGTGGATCGTCTGGACTCGGGTCCTCCAGCGCACCACCGCCACTACCCCTTCCACCACCACTGCCACGGCACTGCCGCTCTCCACCATCCACGAGTCCGCATCGTCATCATCCCTGACCTCGCACACAAGCCACGAAGCATCCGCCCAGGACAAGGCCCCTTCCTCTCGTCGCTCCTCAACGTCCGCATCCTCCCACTCCCCTCCGCCGGTCGTCGACAAGGAAATCTTCCTCATACGCCGCGCGAGCGATCACATTGGCTTTCGCAGGGCCACGGACGACGGAGCTTCCGGGGGCGGAGAGGGCCTGGGACGGTTGGCGCAGGGAATTGGCGTCGATACGAGGAGATATGTCGAAGAGCTGTTGACCTTGCTGTGAGTGAAAGGATACGGCGCTTTGTGGCTAGAGGCGGTGGCAAGGGTCGTGGGGGGGTTGCTTGGCGCGGGTATGTGATAATTATACAATACGAGTACTAGCTGATGCGATCTGCCCATCACTATTTCAAAATTAGGCCATGGCAGATCACTTGTACCCAGCAATGCAATGGATGAGTTTATGACCAACATGGTAATTTCACCACCCCAGGGTAACTAAGAATAGGTACACTGTGGAAACACTGTCACATTCACAGATACCTCCAAGTAAACCAATCAAGACAGCAGTCACTACGACATTCACGGCAAAGGAGATCAAAAAACATTAAGTGATGGCATCTCAAATACTGGCATCTAAAAGGGGGTATGTCATTCCACGTTGTCTCCAAGATGAGAGGACATGTCTATAAAGTTGTGTCTATATGTACATAGAAAAGAGGTTGTCCCGTTGATTTTTGCCAAAAAAATGTGTGCGTCTTTTTTTTTTCCATCCCGGGATATAAAGAATAATACTTTAAAAAAATCACATCATTTTTTCCTATCCATATCGCATTCCCATCCGCGCCAGGGATGATAAGAATCCAAACAAGTTAAATCAACGAATGAAGGGTATACGTGAAAAAAGTTTGACTTTGACATCTTGTCCAAAATAAAAAAGTCATGTAGAAAATGTGCGCCGCACGTTTGTCAGGTCTTTGTGTGTGCGTCAGATGCTCTTCACTACCAACTACCAAAGTAGCCATGATGATGAAGCACAAACGGCAGCGTCCTTTTGGACGGCTTAGTTGAAAGACCAGGTGACGGGCAAACGACCGCCGTCGAGGCTGCCAAAGAGCTCGAGGAAGACCTTCTCGCTGACATCAATGTCGTGGGGCGCGCAGCCCATGCACTTGTCCTTGACGGTGGCAGTGGTGGTCTTGCCGCCACCGTGGATGGTGATGGTCTTGCCGCACATGGGGTTGCCGTTGGACTGAGAGCCCATGAGGCCGACAGCGATGGCGACAACGTTGGTAGTCTGGTCCTGGCCGCTGTCATCCTCACCGCAAGAGCCGAGGCCGATGGTGTAGTAGGTGATGTCACCAGAGTACTCGTCGCCGCCGGTGCTGGTGCTGCCGACGCTGTTGTCGGGAGGAGAAGCCGGAGCCTGGGGAGAATGGCCCGATATGAGCCCGACGGATCCATCATCTACCTTGGACGAATGGATTCCCAAGTCAAAATCCACGGACAACGAGTTGACTTGGGCGAGGTTGAGACAGCTCTATCGAGTTATGGAGTGAGCCAGTCAACTGCAATGGTTCCCAAAAACGGGCATTTTGCCAAAAAGTTGGTCGTGGTATTCTCAATGAGCAATGCCACCTCGGCCCCTGGACCCATTCTCGAGGTTATGACAGATGACGATGTTGCAACTCACGTGGCAGAACTGCGAAAAGGTCTACAAATTGCCCTACCTGGATACATGTTGCCTCGCGTATGGGTTCCTGTTGAAGCTCTCCCCCTAAATCCAAATGGAAAACTTGACCGGCGCGCGGTAGGGCAGTGGCTAGAGATATTGGACGAAGAAGCCTGCGAGCGCATTCTTGCGCTTGGTAACTCTCTCAAACCGGTTTCGGATCTTACAGACATCGAGAAACTCCTAGTCTCTGTCTGGTCAGAAGCATTAGGCCTTCCCAAAAGCATGATTGATGTTGACCAGCCCTTCTTCAGCCTTGGAGGAGACAGTGTCTCTGCCATACGAGTGGCATCGCAGCTCCGATCCCAAGGGATACACCTAGCTGTTCACGACATTTTCCGTCATCGTACCGTGTCGGCACTTGCGAACATTATTAGCAGTGACAATCCTGATTTAGCAGGAGTCATTGGCAAAATCCAGCCCTTCCCTCTAACGCCGTCACAGCTCATGCAGCTCAGAAGCCACGCCGGAACGACCGGCACTGTTCAGAGATTAATCGCGAAACTCAAACGGAGAGTAAATTTCGATGAATTAAACGCCGCTTTCAAGACACTTAGTGAGCGGCATCCCATGCTCACCGCACACTTTGAGCGCGATCAGAGCGGCACTTGGTCGCAAAGATTAGTGGATACGCCAGGAAATCTCATGGAGCTTGGCCATCTGCATGAGACATCGCTTGAAGAGGCACAGTCGCTATTCTTGTCCATGCAACCTGATTTGGATATTGCCAAAGGTCCCCTTGTGGCGGCAAGTCTAGTTGACATGGAACCAGTTCAATTCCTGATCTTGGCCATCCATCCTCTCATTGCAGATGATGCCTCATCACGGGTCATATTGAGGGATCTGGAAACTATGTTGTTGCATGCACCTACTGGCTGTAACCCAGCTTCATTCCGGGATTGGGCTATTGCACAATCCAATAACTCTCAGCGAAAGCTTTCCAACAATAGTGTTGCTGGAACATTAGACACAACCCATACTAATTTTGTTGATTACTGGGGTATGCAACATCATCCCAATACTTACAGTGGTGTCAAAACGTCGGATGCATTGATTGATCCGGACACAACATCACTTCTCCTTGGAAACGCCAACATGACGCTGAGAACAGAAGCTGTTGAAATATTACTAGCTGTACTCTGCCACTCCTTCACAAACACGTTCACTGACCGCCCTCCACCGAAGGTGTTCTGTGCTAGTATTGATCTAGATGGAGAAGCTGATGACAGTCACATTCCTCGCGCTGTTGGATGTTTCACGACCATATCGGCTGTATGCGCAGAGGAGAATTACACGGCAGCGCCTGCCAGCAGCGATCTTGAAACGCAGATAGTCCAAACCCTGAAATGCGTCAAAGATCAACATCGCTTCGCCTATTACAACGTCACGGGACTCGAAGATATGGAGGTATTCTTGACCTATACCGAAAGAGCGTGTCTTGAAACCGCGTTGTTCCAGGAGACACCTTGTGCCAAAAGCAACAATATTTCCGAGCACCAGACGAGAAAAGCTTTGATCGAGGTATCTGCAGAAGTCATCGACGGACAAATAAATATCGGATTCCATTATCATGAGAATATCGCACGCCAAAGCGCCATTCTTTCCTGGATCCAAACATTCAAAGATTTGCTTCGGTCTTCTGCCTCGCTTTTAGCTCAAGCTTGCCCTGTGCCCACATTATCGGATTTCCCTCTTTTAGACGTTAAAGACTATGAGTCCCTCGACAACTTGGTAGAGCGCTGCAAATCTCAGGCACAGATCTCTGATATGTCTTTGATCGAATCTATTCATCCCTGTTCACCAATGCAGGAAGGAATTTTGCTAAGCACTTCACGATCATCTAATATTTATGATGGGCAAGAATTCTGGAAGGTGCTCCCGAAATCTTCCAGCGGAGACTTGGACATACTCAAGCTTAAAGCAGCCTGCGAAAGCGTCATTGCCCGCCATGATATGCTCAGGACTCATTTCGTTGAGGCTCACCACGGACGTTCAGCCTTCCTTCAAGTTGTTCTTCGAGAGGTGAATCCTCCGGTTCAATTGGCAGCTTTTGACGATTTTGACGACTTGACGCATCAACCACTGCCGCAACTGCATGAAATAGGCATTCTTCCCTATATCTTTACGCTATGCGAGTTGGCAACTGGTGACATTTATTTGCGTCTCGACATTAGTCACGCGCTTTCTGATGGCGTTTCAACCGGAATTCTGATGAGGGATCTTCTGTTGGCTTACGATGGCAAACTCTTGCCAGCAGGACCATCCTACAGAAACTACATATCTCATCTTGAATCTCAGTCCGGGGAACTGACACTTCAGTTTTGGCAAGACAATCTCAAAGACGCAACACCATGCCATTTCCCTCTGCTGAACGAGTCTGGGGTTGGTAATTCACCTATTCACCGGAGCACCAATGTGCCTCTTTCTATTCAGCAAAAGGGCCAAGTGCGAGAATTCTGCAAGTTGCATAGCACGACATTAGCAAACTTTATGTCCGCAATCTGGGCAATGGTTCTGCCATGTTTTTCTGATGCTTCTTCTGATACGGCTACTTTTGGTTATCTGGCATCGGGCCGCGATATTACACTTCCCGGAGTTGAAGACATCCTGGGTCCGATGATAACCATGCTGATTCGCAGCGTCAATGTTAGCCCCGAAACCACAGTTTTAGGCCTCATTGAGGAAATGCAGCAAGATTTCATCAAAAGCTGGCCGTATCAACATTGCTCCCTGGGTGAGATCCACCACGCTTTGGGACTTAGTGGTACTTCCATATTTAATACTATTGTCAACCTTGGCCATGCTGGCGGCTTTAAAAAGCCCCAGGACGTGCCAGGTGATATTCTGTTTGTGCCTGAAAATGTTCAGAGCCGCAGCGAGGTTAGTTTACTAATTTTAATGCGCGTCAGAAAGATTTTACTCAACCTCTCCCACTGCCTTGCAAAGACATAAAAATGTGATAGAGAATTGCTTGCTAACTGAAGTTTCCGTCTTTTATAGTACGATATTGCTTTCAACATCTTGGATTCTGACGAAGGCTTCTGGCTGACACTTAGTTACTGGGATCGCTGCCTTTCTGAGGCACAGGCTACCATCCTTTCGCACACTATCCAGGCAGCTATTGCATCTGTTCTCGAAAAGCCACAACAATGTGATTTCTGCTGTGGATTTGGTGGACGATTTCCACACTCAAATGATGCAGTCTTGGAATGCGGATATCCCCGAGCCAGTATTTGACTGTATCCACCTTGCCTTCAAGAGGCAGGTAGAGTTGCAACCGGAAGCTCCTGCCATCTGCTCCAGTGATCCGAAGATATCGATCTCGTATAAACAGCTGAATGATATGACCGATAAACTGGCAGCCTCTTTGACAGAGATTGGGGTCGGGCCAGAGTCTCTTATTCCTTTCTGCATGGATAAATCTCCATGGACGCCAGTGGCCATGATCGCGATTCTGAAGGCCGGTGGCGCCTGCGTTGCCCTTGATCCGAATCAGCCAATTCAAAGGCTTCGGGGCATTATTGAAGCTTCAGCAGCCAAGGTAATACTGGTAGCGCCGCAGCACAAGGATCTGCTTGCCGACGTCGTCCCTCATATCGTCCTTGTTGGGGAAGAAACTCTACACTGCCTTGAAGATTCCGCCCAGACTCTTCAACCTATGGCAGCAGCTTCCCCAGCAAATCATAGCAACCCGGCTTTTGTTATCTTCACTTCTGGGAGCACAGGAACCCCCAAAGGAATTGTAGTTGAACATGGTGCATTTTGTTCAAGCGCGCGATCTCATGCCCCAATTTTGGGCCTGCACAGCGGCACTAGGGTCCTGCAATTCGCATCTTACACGTATGACCTGAGCATCGCTGAGACTTTCACAACACTGATGGTGGGCGGCTGCATCTGCGTACCTTCTGAGTATGACAGATTGAATCGGCTGGCAGCGGCTATCAACACAATGTCAGTTGAATGGATGTTCCTTACGCCGACTGTGGCAGCTTTGCTGCAGCCTGAACAAGTGGCCACCGTGAGGACTCTTGTTCTTGGAGGAGAGCATGCGACCCACAACAACTTCTCAAGCTGGGGTGGTAGGCCGGGCATATGTCTCATCAACAGTTACGGCCCAGCAGAGTGTTCCATCTGGACAAATGCCAATGTTGGTGTCAAACCGACGTCAGATATTTCCAACCTAGGCCGCCGTCTCGGCTGCTCATTATGGGTAGTTGACCCCCGCAATCATCATCGCCTTTTCCCAATGTACGCCCGAGGTGAACTGGTCATTGGTGGGCCAACTCTGGCAAGAGGCTATCTTCACGACCCAGTCAAGACAGATGCAGCCTTTATTCAACCGCCAGCCTGGTACACCGATGACAGCGGTATAGAGCAACGAATTTACAAGTCAGGTGATCTTGTATATTATAACCTAGATGGATCCCTCTCTATTCAAGGCCGCAAGGATACCCAGGTCAAAGTTCACGGACACCGAATTGAACTTGACGATATCAATCATAACATGGCTCGGATCCCGCTAATTGAACATGCAATGGCTCAACTACCACGTTCAGGGCCACTGGAAGGTCGTCTGGTTGCAGTAGCATCATTGAAAGAAGACAGACCTCTGGCCAGTTCCCCTCAGCAGATTCTCAAGATTATCAGCGACTCTGGCCATATGCCGCATGTAGCCACCAAGCTTGGACAGATCAGATCCGAGTTAGAAAAACAGCTGCCCAAGCATATGTTACCAACTGTGTGGGTTATGGTTCATAAGATGCCTTTGCTCTCCTCTGGCAAGCTGGACAAGCGCACCGTTAAAGCTTGGTTAGATTCGATGGACGAAGAGAGTTTCAGCCAAATAAAAGCAATGTCAACTTTGGATGCAGTGTCGCAATTATAGCCACCTGAAAATGACGTCGAATTTGTTTTGCAGAAGGTCTGGTCAGAGGTATTGAAGTGTGAACCTTCAACTATTGGCATGACTGTCAGTTTCCTTAGCTTGGGAGGCGATTCTATTTCCGCAATGCAGGCGGTTTCCAAGGCGCGCGCCGCTGGCATGAACATTTTTGTTCAGGATATCTTCAGACTAAAGACAATCCGAAAACTGGCCGAACGAGCGGGTATGGCAGGAAGAGTTGACGAGCCCGTCGCTACGCCTGGCCGTTTTGGACTACTGCCAGCTAAGGGATCGCAACACCTTACCCGACTTGTGAATGATTGCGCATCAATTTTACATCTCGATGGAACTGGCGCTGGTATCGAAGACATCTTCCCCTGTTCTCCTATGCAAGAAGGTATCTTATCAGCCAGGCTAGGTCACCAGATCGCTATCATGTTAGAGCCTTGTTCGAGGTCCTAGTCCAGTCTACGGAATCAGTCGACGTGGACAGACTTGAACAAGCTTGGATCAAGGTGGCTCAGCGACATCAGGCATTGCGCTCTGTATTCTTAGAGGAGGCATTTGGTGGAGAGAACATGCTTCAAGTTGTGTTGGACCGAGTCACCGTCCCAGTACTGAAGTTGGAATGCGAAAAGCTCGAAGACTTCACCGAATCCACCGAGGTGAACCAATATGCCAAGGATGGTCCCCCATACCGCTTTTCCATCTGCAAACTACCATCTGGAGTGGTATATTGTCACTTATCCATGACTCATGCTCTGGATGATGGCTCTTCAATGAGAGCTCTTCTGAGGGATGTTTGCCTGTCTTATGACGACCTGCTCCCATCAGGTGATCCACCGCTCTACAGCAATTTTATTTCATACATTCAGCGGCAGTCTAAAGATGCTGGTCTCAAGTTTTGGCAATCGTATCTTAGTGGGGTTGCAACCTGTCACTTTCCGGCATTGACGGCGCGTGCCTCAGCTGACTCAACCGAGGATGGTATCGTCGAGCGATGGATCGAAGGAGACAAAGCAACCTCTCTCCTTCGATTATGCGAAGAGCACGACATTACGATCGCTGATGTATTTAAGACCGTTTGGGCTGTCGTTTTGCGCTCTTTTGTCGGCGCCGATTCTGTTTGCTTCGGATACCTTGCTTCAGGTCGCGATGCTCCCATCAAAGACGTTCACAACATCATGGGACCTCTTATTAATATGCTGGTTTTCTATGCCCATGTTGATAAGTCCAAATCTCTCATTGAACTGTGTAAAGAAGCAAATGACTCGTATCTCCAGGCACTACCACATCAACAATGCTCGCTCAAAGAGATTTTGCATGCTGTTCGGGGACCTGGACAATCTGCCGCTCTTTTCAATACGGTTGTGAATGTGCAGAAGGGAGTAACTGCATTCTTTGTCGATGAAGAAGACTCAACAGCCCATCGGACCATCGATCTTCGTAGTCGAATTTTCCATGACCCTACCGAGGTACGTTTTCCCGAATTGTCATCTACTGCCATCCACCAGTGTTGCTTCAACATGCATAGTGCTAACATAATTTTTTTGCGAATATAGTATGAATTGAGCATTGATATTCAAAATTTTGAGAGTTCAATTGCTATCCTGATGAACTACTGGACCTCTCTACTATCGAAAGAGCGAGCCGATCGGCTTATCGATCTCGTTCTTGACGTCGTTGAAAGTCTTATTGACAACCCCATGCAAACTGTCGGACAACTTGAGTTATGCACCAGTAGTGATGTATCTCTCCTAAATAGCTGGAACAATGCTCCACTTGTTGAGGAGGAGCGTTGTCTTCATGAAGTCATCGAGGAACAAGTTGCCTCTAAACCCGAGGCCGTTGCTGTGGTGTCTGATGAAGGCTCGCTTACGTTTCAGGAATTGGATGGCATGGCTAACAAGCTTGCGCATCATCTTCAACAATTAGGAGCAGGCCCAGAAATTATTATTCCTTGCTGCATTGAGAAGTCTATCTGGGCAATTGTTGCCATGTTGGGTGTGTTGAAAGCGGGTGCTGCATGCGCCGCTCTCGATCCAGCTCATCCCCTGGAGCGACTGCAAACAATTTTGAAGGATACTGAGGCACCGTTCGTGCTCTCATCTTCGTCTCAAACTGCTCTTGTGGCACAAACAGGTCTACAGGCGGTTGTTGTCACGGATGAGACACTCAACAATCTTTCTCCTTGCACCTCGGCTCCTAGCACTGGTGTCAAACCTGATAACAAAGCATTTATTGTCTACACTTCTGGAAGTACTGGGACTCCCAAGGGTGCTATACTTGAGCACCGTAACCTTTACGCATCCTCTAGAGGATTTGGCACATTTGGAATGAGCGGCGAATCCCGTGTAGCCCATTTCTCTTCCTATGCTTTCGATGTTAGCATCGGAGAGACGATACTCGCTCTTACGCACGGTGCATGTGTGTGCATTATATCCGAGGAGGATCGTCTTGGGGATCTCACAGCATCATTGAACAGACTGCAAGCGACATTTACACAGTTGACCCCGACTGTGGTGCGCACCTTGGAGCCGAGCGAGCTGCCGTATATCAAAACGGTAGTGACAGCTGGTGAGCTTCTGACAGACGACATTATTAACAAATGGACCAACAAAGTTCAACTATTCAACTCCTATGGGCCCTGTGAGTGCGCGATCAATTCGACCGGGAGCGATTTACTCAAGGCTGGTGCTCGGGGCGCTGTAATCGGAAAGCCTCTACAGTCGAGGCTCTGGATTGTCGATCCCGAAAACGATCACCTGCTGGTTCCCCCAGGAGCCGTTGGTGAACTGGTAGTCAATGGACCAATTGTGGGACGTGGTTATCTAAACAATCTCGATAGGACTAAAGCTGCTTTCATGGAAAGGCCACGATGGGCTGCCGCATCCTCGAACTCCGGCAGATTCTATAAGACGGGAGACTTGGCTCGTTGGACTTCTGACGGGAGCATACACTACCTGGGACGCAAGGATGTCCAGGTCAAGATTCATGGACAGAGGATTGAGTTGGGCGAAGTGGAATATCGCATCGCAGAGAAAGCAGGATCCGCTTTCAAGGCTGTTGTGGCGGCCGTTCCCAGCGGCGGCAGACTGAAGCAGCGACTGGTAGCGCTTATGTCTCTTGGCGATCAGAAGCTGCATCAAGGAGGTGGAGTTTCTGTTGTTGACGATGTTGACCTTAAATCGAGATCATTGGCAGAAATTGCCGATATTATTGAATCGGTGAAGAAGAGTTTGCCACGGCACATGGTACCAAGTTGTTGGATACCAGTCCACGATGTGCCCAAACTACCTTCTGGCAAAACCAATCGTCGCTTCATTAACCAATGGCTGGAAGAAATGGACGAACAGATGCACGCAGACTTGACTACGTCTTCCCAGTCCAGAGTTGTTCCGCCAAAGTCCGACATGGAAGCAATGCTTCAAAGAATTTGGGGAGATGTCCTTCATCTCGATGCCGCGAATATCAGTACAGACCAGAGTTTCTTTTCGCTCGCTGGCGACTCTGTGCTGGCTATGCAGATCATGGCTCGCTGTCGTGCTGAAGGTGTGATGGTGAAAGTGAGAGACATCTTCCAGTACACCACAATTGTATCCCTGGCACCTCGTTGTACTCTTGATGTGGGCAGATTAAGCTCTATATCAGATGCTTGTATGCCGCAGACAACGCTCATTGAAGCTGAGCATGGAGACCTCGACTTTGATGCCATGTCAAACATCGAAGCTGTCTACCCTTCCTCACCTATGCAGAGCAGTATTCTCGCAATCCAAGAAACACAAAAGAATGCATGGTTTGCAAGCTTCATAGTAGAGGCCATATTGCCATCTGAATATAGATCGACTCAAATGAAAGACCTCGCTATGGGATGGCAAATGGTGGTTGATCGTCACGCCATACTTCGCACAGCTTTCAGAGCTGGACAGCAGACCGGTCGGCAATACCAAATCGTGTTGAAAGAGTTCGCAGCTCCTGTTTCCTATATCACGGATGCTTTATCAACTAATCCAACGTCTATTTTCAATGTTTCACCTGATATCCCTGAATACGGACTGCCACCACATCGCATGGTTCTTGCGGAGACGATGTCGGAGAAACGCATCTTCATTCAGCTCCAGATCAGCCACGCCTTGTATGACGCTGTGGGTATATCGGTACTATGGCACGATATTCAGATGGCATACTCAAGTCTTCGGGGAGACGGCGTTGCTTTGGACAACATGCCTGTTTCTCCTTATCGCGCCTTCATTTCCTACATTGAAGGTCTGCCCAAGCCAAGCGCCCTCAGCTTCTGGAAGAATCATCTTTTTAGCACTTCACCCTGCTTTTTCCCATCTCTGCCCGATGAACGATCAAATAAGGGCATTAACATGACAAGCTCATCATCTACGTCGAATCCTCCTCTTCACGGATCATTTAACAGCCTTGCGGTCCCAATTAACCGCACCAGTAAGATTCGCGCATTTTGCAAAGAGCAGGCCGCTACAACTGCCAATCTATTTCAGGCTGCTTGGGCTATTGTACTCCGCCATTATACCAAGTCTGACGACGTGAATTTTGGATTCATGCTCTCTGGACGCGATGCCTCCCCTGCCCGAAGTCGATACCATCCTGGGCCCCCTAATCAACCTTCTACCTTGTACGGTCAAAGCTAGTGGCAACCGGACACTGCAATCTATGTTACGGGCTTTGCAATCTAACTATGCTGAAACATTGATGGTGAGTGGCTAATCGATCACTTCGGTGCAAATCGAAGAACTGATTTCTTTTTTTTAACTTGTGGCATGCTAACTCATAAAAAAGAGCCAAAATTGCTCTCTAGAAGAAATCCGCGCAGCCGTTGGGATTGACGGGCTATTATATAACACCTTTCTGAATATGCAACGTGTGACTAAACAATCGCCTTGCTCCCAGAGTAGTGTCCAATTCAATGAAGTTGATGCGTTTATGACAGACGAGGTAGGCCATTGTCTAAATCCGATAACTCGCATCAAAGCTGACCAATTGCAGTATGCTATCTCCGTTTACGTTTCGGATGTCGGTGATGATATATTCATGGAATTGTCATATTGGACATCGGTCCTCACGGATGAAGATGCCCAGATGATAGGCAAAGCTATACTTCGAGCACTAGATCTGTTATTCGCTGCCGATTCAACAGATATTCCGTTGGATCTTAACTTGTGATAAAAGTAGGGGCCGCTGGAGGTCAGGTTCAGGGTTGTTACATGAAAATAGCATAGTTATTATGACATTAGCTCACTGAGTTGTATGTCCAAGGAGAATATTACATGCCACTCTCTAATTATGCATTATCAAAACACGACGTGACTAACGTATAGATGACACCGGGTTGCTCTATCTAAATGCGTCTCATAGGCTCTGTAAAAGTCATAGGTCCTGCCATAGACTTTTACATGTAAAACCAAGACCATCCAAAATAACTACAGCTTATAATATGCATGTGCTCAGCTAGTTCTATTCTGTAATTATGCTGCCTTAACGATAACTGCACCTCAATCCAAGACTGATGCCCACCTTCTCTTTATCATGGTGTAAATACAGTCATTGTGGTCTCTCTTCAGCATTGGATAGCCGGATAAAAGATGATTTCTTCCCATTCTGTTGATTCATCTTCGGCAATGCCAGCGGTAAACAGCGCTGCCGTTAAATCAAATATATTTATTAAATGTATTAATTAATTAATTAAATTATTGCAATAGCTTTAATTAATTAATTAAATCTTTAACTTTAATTATTTAATAGATTTAATAGAATTTAAATATAAAGTAAATAGCTAGAATAAAGTTCTTCTGGCTATTAATATATAAAAAAAAAACATTATATCCTTAATTATAAAGGCAAAGTTTACGATTAAAAATATAAAATAGCTAATGCAAAGGTTAAACCACCCCTAATAAGGCTATTCTATAGTAATTAACTATTTAATAAATAAGCTAATAGTAATATATATTATTTTTATTAATATAATATAATTAGAGGGCGTTAGTAAGGTTAATAGTAAAAGTAGTCAGGGGTTATAGCTAGGGAGCTATTATAAGTAAAATAATATATAAAGTCCTTACTAGCTTTATAATTAATAATATATATTTTTTATTAACTTTCTATTATAATTCTAAGGATTTTTAATACTGTTATATTATATAGCTTAGTTATATAGCTTATAGAGGTATTATAGTTATTATTATTATTAAAATATAATCCTAAAGTTATTAATTTTATATATAACTTACTAATTATTTTATAATATAGCTACTACTATATATTTAAAAATCTTATCTTAAAAAAGGGCTTAAGGGGCTACACTAGTTAGATTAAAAGCAAGGGCATCTTTATATATAAGGTATTATTATTTAATAAGCTAGGCAAAGTCTTCTAAGTCTACTGCTGCTATAATAAGTAAGGCAAAGCCGTTAAGCTTTTTAAAGCAGTAGTAACTTTATCTATAATAAAGCACCTTTAATAATATTATTATATCTTTAAGAGATTTATTACACTAGCATTAGGAAGCTTAAAATTTAATAATTTTCTTCCTCTACCTCTTATTAAAAAACTAAAAACCTTAATATTACAGGCTTTAGTAAAAGCTTTATAAAAGCTTATAGTTAGTTTTATTATTAAAAAAAATATATTATTTATAATATTTAAAAGTAACTATTTTTACTAATTTCTTAAGTAACTAAACCTTAATCTTCTTAATTACTTATCCTTTAGTTAAATAAGTTTATAAAATAACCTTAATTAATTATATAAAATAAAAAAAGAAATAGTTAAAAAGGAATTTTATAATATAATAATAAAGATTTATTTAGCCTTTAACCTATAGACTTCCCTAAATTAATATTTTATTATAGTTATAACTATATATTATATTTATAATCTTAGGAGGTAGTAGTAGTAGCTTTTTTTTTAAAAAAAGTAATAAAAGCTTATATATTAGCAAAAAATATAGCCTTAACGCTATTTTTTTATTATTTAAAGATAAAATTTATAATACTAACTTAGTATAATTATTAATAATAA
>MDJU01000513.1:0-23289 GCA_001721665.1 Trichoderma pleuroti
CCCACCTGTTCTGGACTTCGGAACTCGGCTTTTTCCGATTGCCACATCAACCTGGGGGTTCTTTCCTTTTCTCGTGATCTCGTGATCGCCATGCGACGACGACTCCAACAACTAGAACAAATGCACAATTTCCGTTGATCGTTTCTACTCATCAACTTCAAGGCACAACCATCAGACTCAAGGCACAGCATCAGATTCAAGGCACAACCTCATCCCCTCCTTCACGCCATGCCGTCGGGGGAGCTGCCAATCGATGGCCAGTCCCTTGGCCCTTTGACGCCATCCCTTCGCAGCGGCCTTTTGGCCATCACCGTGCTCTCATGCATTTCCTTTTTCGCCGCGGCCGCTCTGTTCATCTACTTGACATATAAGATTGTCTCCTGGCAGCTCTTCGTCCGTCGTGAAAACGAGAAACGCTTTCGCCAAAATCACCAGAACCAGGATGATCATGAAATGCCACGCCAGCCAAATCTGCACCAAGGAGCCCACCACGAGGCATCTTCTTCTCAGCATGCTGTTGATTTCACGCTTGGCATCGATGGTGTCTTTGCCTCACGACCACGCCAGTCCAATGATGCTTCCGTTCAGGGCGATGCCAAGTTCCCGCAACAGGACCCAGGCCCGCCTATCCGACCGATGAAGGGCTCGCCCAACCAGTTCCTCATCCTCATCTACAATCTTCTCGTTGCTGATTTGCACCAGTCTATTGCCTTTGCCCTCAACTCTACCTGGATCAACCGAAACGCCGTCCTGGTGGACACGAAGACATGCTGGGCACAGGGCTTCTTTGTCTCCACGGGGGATTTGTCCTCGAGCATGTTCATCACTCTCATTGCCGTGCACACCTTCTTTTCCGTGGTCAAGGGCTATCGGCCGTCACAGAGAACCTTGTACACGTCCATTGGCCTTGTGTGGCTGTTTGTGTATTTCATCTCGACGCTGCCAATCGCCATTACGAACAACGGCCGCGAGCACGGCGGCTTCTTTGTTCGAGCTGGTGCCTGGGTACGTTTAATCTACTTCGTCTTGCTTCGCCTCGCCTTTCCCTTTCTCTCTTCCTCTCCCCCTTACTAATAATTGCCCAATATCTGTAATTGCTAACATGACCATGTGCTCACAGTGCTGGATAAACGCCGAGTATGAGAGCCTCCGTCTGTTCACCCACTATCTCTGGATTTTCATGGCCCTTGGCATCACCTCCGGCCTCTACGTTGCAATCTACTACTCCCTTCGTCAGCAAGCTATTCGTCGCCGAGCTGCCAACCCGGACAGTACATCGGATCCTGGCTTTGCGGGCGATCACAATCCGGCGTTTCTCATCTACCCCATCATCTATGTCACTTGTACGCTACCGCTGGCTACGGAACGTGTGGCATCCATGTCTGGGGCCAATATCCCACTGGGGCTCTTCTGTTTTGCTGGTGCGCTCATCTCCCTCAACGGCTTCTTCGACTGCATCTTGTTTGGCACAACTCGACACTCCATCATCTTCGCCTCTAAGTACGACATTGATGTGCCGGATACGGGTGTGAAAACAATTGCCTTCTTACAAACACCAAAGTCTCGACGCTACGGCAACATGGTTTGGATTCAGGGTGGCGAAGGTTCCCGACGAAAGATGCACCCCAAGACTACTGGTGGATGGTGGTCGTGGCAGCGCCTGGCCGGACGCTCTAGCAGCATGAGACACGAGAAGCGAGGACGACCGCGAGGATCCAGCCAGGAATCGCTACGAGGCCCTGGAATCCAGATGGATCTGGTTACGACCGTTGTGGTGGAAGTGGAAGATGGCAAGGAGCGAGATATTCGATTCCCCGATCCGGCCGCCAGCGCCAGTCCCTCGGTCAACAGCACGGATAGGGACGCAATCAGCACCAGAAACATGTGAAGAAAGGAAGAGGATGATGAATGATTTTTTTTATCCACTGTTATAAGATACCTATTTATGTACGACGCATCTTTGGCGGCTCGAATTTGCTATGATGTGAGCTTCTGGGAGCTATACCCTCTGGGCGGCCTTTATGAGAAATGTAATATAGCAAGCACACTTTTTGGACTTTGCGGTTTACGTACTACAAGAGATTCACCCATCTCCAAGAGCCTGGCACGCTCTAATGAAAATGCCTCGAGGTGACAAGTGATTATGCTGTATGATGACGCTCTCAACATTTCACGCAGACTACCTGACCACCCGCAGTTTCGGAGTCGGACCGTTCGTGGGGAACTGCTGCTGCCGTCATGTTTTTCAGCTGAGCAGAGCCTCAGGGCAAAGGAAGACAATAATTGGCTCCAGTACGCTATTGCTGCTAGCTAGCTCTTTACGTACCTGCATGCATGAGCTGCTTCTTCGGATGCTCTCTGTGGACTCAAACGTGGGAAAAGGGTCCATCAAAGGTCCATCCATTACAAACGGCCCGCCTGCGTCCCATTCCGTTCAAACCCGCTGCTAGCATTACTCTTGTCCTTTGCCGTCTGTCATGGAAGAAAACAAAAGGGGACAAAAAGGCTAGCCGACTGTGAGGCGATTCGTGTGAGCCGCTGGAATGTGGAGAGGAAGAAGCGGTAGTTGAGCCAGACTAGCGGACACTCCGTTTGCTCTACTCCGTACGAGTACAAGGGAACAATTGCATAGCATTGATCTTGTGGATTCATCGGCGACCTCGTATGGGAAAGGCTTTTTGCGTATTCAAAGATTGGTATTGGCATCAGCTAGTCGGGCTTTTCGACCACAGAGAGCAAGGGAGAGACACTACTACTACTAGCAGTACTAGCAGCGACCCCGTTAGCATATCATTCTGAAAACGGTGTAGTATTGCAATCATCAAAAGGTCTGAAACACTCTTAATAGCGGATCTTTGGCCAGTCAAATCCGTTTGGCCACCCTCCGTATTCTGGAAGAAAGGGGACCGGGGATTCTATCGTGAGGCTAGCTGCGTTGAGCCAAGACAGCTTCTCCGTTTTGGGGCTGTCAGCCCGCCTCGGGTTGGAGGCCTAGACCGCTGCGGGAGCAAGTTGCGATGGCCTGGCGGTCTTTGTTCATACCAACTCGTTGCTAAGAGCGCAGTAGCAAGAAAGCTAGCTGCGATAAGTCGGGCTTGGACCGAATGATTTTCAGCTGCTTTGTCTCGGGACCACCTTGGCCGAGAAAAACGAGAAACCCATGGTCTTCGGGGGGCTTCAATAGCCTGCAAGTGTCCATGAACGAAATGTCGGCCCATGTTGAAGAGATTGATAAACACGTAAGAAACGGAGTCGTCGAGGCTTGGCGGATGGGAGAAGTAATACGCTGCTGTTACGCCGAAATGATCATCTGACGGCGGCTTAGACGGAAGCAGGGGGGTTCGAAAGACAAGGTGAGCTGCCAAGCTATTGATCTAGGATGCCACTCTGCGATTAGCCGTGCATCGGTATTGGTAAAGGAATCAAGGTTGCCTCTCTGGGCGCTTCATTTGCGAATCCCGGAAGCTGAGTCTGGGTCGAGACGGAATTCCGTGGCGTGCTATACACCTCTTGCCAGCAAATCATCCACTACTTTTCCAGCAATCTCCCAAACGTGTAGATGGTCAAAAAGGAAGAGAAAAAATTACAGCACAAAGGAGATTGGGAGAGGTAGGAAAAGAGACACTGTAGTGCCTTTGTTTGCACTTTCTCGAGTGTCAGGCCTAGCTTCGCTGCATGACGAAGCATCCCAAGCTGGCTTCGGG
Source organism: Trichoderma pleuroti (assembly GCA_001721665.1). Lineage (NCBI taxonomy): Eukaryota > Fungi > Ascomycota > Sordariomycetes > Hypocreales > Hypocreaceae > Trichoderma > Trichoderma pleuroti. The sequence continues at coordinate 3,705 of MDJU01000513.1, forward strand.
ATACCTTCAATAGAAGATCTCCTGAGTAATGATAAATCCGCAATTGCCCAAAATATTTCGCTACGAGCATAGATGAATACCAAAGACCGTATTACCCGTGCCTAGCAAGTTAACATTAACATTATTCTACAAGGCTGTAGAATAACTATGCATCTCGCAAAGGCAACAATGGTGCTATAAGTAGTTAGTGCTATATTCGACACAGCGCAGCGTGCTAAATAAGATTTTCGTTTTGATGCATCAATGCCGTCATCGGGAGACCCGGGAACCCATGAACCTCGTGGCAAAAAGAAGACTAAAGAAACCACAGAAGCGTCTTTGTAAATAGAAGCCAGAGAAGCGGTTGACGTCCAAGTCGCTGTTCAGTGCCTCATTAATATGGAGTACAAGCCTCGATGACTGATTGTGGGGTTGTCGCCGGTTGACTCAGATCCGGTATGATTCCAACCTTGTCATGGAGGGGCAACTCCGACTTTTTTCATGCTTGCATTCTCGTGTTGCTCGAGATAAATAATCCCACAAACTCTCTGTTGCGTCTCTTCTCTATTCTCCTTTCAGAAACAACGTCTTGATATACGGCCCAAGATACCCACGAGCGCAGCGGCATTCGCGCAATGGCTCAAAACCAGGCCGACGAGCTCTTGCGCCGGCCATTGTACGGTAAGTACAAACATCCAGTCGCATCACTCATTACCCCACCAACTTGATAGATCATGCTCGAGGCATGAGACGCGCTTCTTCTCCCATCATCCGGCCTCATCTTTGGAACCAGCTGACGCCTTGAGCTCGTGTTAGTTTACGATCTTCCGCCGGAAAGCCTCGTGGGCTTGACGCTGAAGCCGGACGCAGACGCCATCGCCAACGCCAACGCCGAAACTGCAACCACAGCACGTCCCAGCCAGACCTCAGACGCGTCGTCCGATAGCTTTGTCGGCTCCCAAGCGTGTTCTCTCTGCAAGCTCACCTTTCCTACCGTAATAGACCAACGAAGCCATATCAAGTCCGATTTCCACAACTACAACCTTAAGCAGAAGCTGCGGGGGCAGAGCCTCGTCTCGGAAGCCGAGTTTGAAAAGCTGATAGAGACTTTGGACGAGTCACTCTCTGGGTCCGACTCGGAAGATTCAGAAGAAGATGAGGACGAAGGGCGCCAGGAATCTACGCTGACGGCACTGCTCAAGAAACAAGCAAGGCTGACGGAGAAGCGAAATGGCGGCAGAGACAACAATGAAGACGGTGACGACGAAATCGGAGGGCGTCCGGGCAAAGGCAAACCGCCACTGATATGGTTCAGCTCTCCATTGCTTCCGGAGAATACATACTTTGGCATTTACCGAGCTATATTCACCGACAAAGAGCAAACCCAGCCTGATCTCATTGATGTTATCAGGACGAAGCAGCTCGAGCCTATAGCAATGCCAAAACCTGCCAAAGACGGAACGCTGCCGCTCATCGCGTACAAAGGGCCTCACTTCTTCCTCTGCATGATTGGAGGCGGTCATTTTGCGGCCATGGTCGTCTCCTTGGCGCCGAGATCAGCGAAATCCGGCAGCACCACGATGAATCGAGAGGCCACGGTTCTTGCCCACAAGACATTTCATAGATATACGACACGTCGGAAACAGGGTGGTTCCCAATCAGCAAATGACAATGCCAAGGGCAAAGCAAACTCTGTCGGTTCATCTTTGCGCCGTTACAACGAGACTGCCCTGGTAGAGGATGTTCGCGCTCTTCTTCAAGATTGGAAAGGACTTTTGGATACATCCGAGCTGCTATTCATCAGGGCAACAGGAACGACAAATAGAAGGACCTTGTTTGGGCCGTATGAGGGACAGGTTCTTCAGGCCACCGACGCTCGTATCAGAGGGTTCCCATTCAGCACCAGGAGAGCCACTCAGAACGAGCTAATGCGATCATTTATCGAGCTGACTCGGCTCAAAGTACGAGAAATCGTCCCACCCAAACCCGGGTCCGACAAGGCAAACTTGACACAAAGCAAGTCTGTAACAGCCGCCAAACCAGCAAAACCAACCCTATCAGAGGAAGAAGAAACGGCAATTCTCCATACATCCCAGTTGCAAGCCTTTGTGCGACGGTCCAAGTTACCGGCACTCCTATCATATCTCACAAAGAATGAGCTTAGCTCAGACTTTGAATTCTACCCTCCTGAACAAAACTACCATACCCCTCGACTCCTACACTACGCTGCTGCACAAAATTCTGCGCCATTGGTGCTGGGGATTCTTACACGAGCCGGAGCGAACCCACTGCTTAAGAACATGGAAGGAAAGACGGCTTTTGAGCTTGCTGGAGATCGTCCTACCCGCGATGCCTTTCGAGTAGCACGCTCTGAACTCGGTGATGCCAAATGGGACTGGGACGTAGGCAAGGTCCCTCCAGCCATGACCAAGGACGAAGCTGATCGCCGTGACGAGAGAGAAAAGCAAGACGCGGACAAGAAGGAGGCAGACAGGAGAAAGGCAGAGGAGGAGAGACTCCGTGCCGAAGGGCCAAAAGTTCCAGACCAAAAGGCGAAAAGGGGCAGCAATGTGGCTTCGATGATTGCAAAGACGCCGCAAGAACGCAGGGAGGAGGAAGCTAGGGGACTGACACCAGAGATGAAGATGAGGTTGGAACGAGAACGAAGAGCGCGAGCGGCAGAAGAGAGGATCAAGGGAATGCAAGGAGGTAGTTGAATAGATGTTTATATCATGGTGGCCAAAGGGTGCCATGGGACATTGGGCATTGTATAGATATTGGCAAGGTATAATAAGCACATTCTAGACCAACATGCACCATTTCAATGAAGTGAACCATCTACGGCTGGAGCAAGTGAACAGACACATCTACTTCATGGAGGCTATTCGCGAAGTTGGATATCCGCACATGAAGTCAACAACTGTTGGCACACTATCTACTACCTACATAGTACCTTGTATTCAGCACTCCAGAGGCTTCATGATGTTCAAGAATAAACCAATACCTGATACATGGCGGGCGGCCTCTAGAAGTGATCGGAAGGAACTCTGGTCCAGACCGATCCTCAACAATATCCAAGATAAAGGAAATCCCAACGATAAATGCAGGAAGATGTCATAACGTATCTCCTCTTCGCTTATGGCGTGATGCTAAACGCATGGCAGTCACGAATGGCAATGACCTGATACCGAGAAGTGGCAGCTGCAGCTGCAGGAGCACCACAACCACTGTCGAGGACTTTTCCCCTCCCACAACTTTTCTTTTCCCCTGCACATATTTTCCCACAACTTTCTTTCTGCACAAAATCTATCAGTCCTTCAGTTTCTTCCAACTTTCCACTTGACCCAAGATTGGTCTCCTTTTCAGACCATTTCCTTGTCTTGGTAAGTGTCGAGGAAGGAGAATTTGCTCGTCTCCTCGTTTTCTTTTCGCAAATTCTTCCCATTTCCTTGTCTTTACAGCCGTTGGGAATGGAGACTTGCTAATCACCTTGTTCTCCTTGCACAGATTCTTCTCATTTCTACTCTCTGTTTTCTGGTATATCCAAGCTTCTTCTTCTTCTTCTTCTTTCTACGCCTCTTCCATTTTTCTTTCCTTCCCATCCCCCTGCCAACACCCCAGTGCCCTCTCTCGGCCCTTCTCCTGCCTCCCGTGCTTCACTTCACTTCTCTTTCTCTTCATTCCTGATGGCGATTGACGCTTCTTCGAGTCCACAAGTCTTTGATAGTTCTACTGTCATTACTTCTCTCCCGACACGCCTTGTGATTGCCCAGAAGTCTCTCATCTCAAGGCAACCCTTCATTTCCATTCTGCTCCAGCACCTTCTATAGGCCACCAAGCGCACCATCATGTTTCCAATGATGTCTTACCAGCGCTGGCCAATCTTCTTTCAGATTCTCCAAGTCAATGCCTTGTTGGCTGAAATAAGCTTGTTGCTTGAAAAGGGATTCTCGTTTCTTTCCTTTTCATTTCCTGCTTTACGCACTTGAGCATGCTTTTCCATCTGCTTGCGCATTTCTCTCCTTTACATTTCCTACTTTATGCACTTTAGTATTCTTCCTTATCTGCCTACCCGCCTCACCTTTTGTCTCATCTTGTTCTTCCTCGTCTTCTTCTTCCTCGTCTTCTTCTTTCTTATCCTCATATTTCTCATCTTCTTTTTTCTTATCCTCATCTTCTTCTTTCTCATCGTCTTCTTTCTCCTCTTCTTCTTTCTCATCTGCTTCTTTCTCACCTGCTTCTTTCTCATCTTCTTCTTCTTGCTCTTTTTCATCATCTTCTTTCTCATCATCTATTCATTCTCTTTGTCCCATGCTATGTGAGATAAAATCTCTAACATAATCTCTTCAACTAGTTCCTCACAGCACCGAGAGCGTCGAAGAAACAAGTCCATTCCAAGAACACGCTACCTCGCGCGATGCTCAAGATCGAACTAAGAACGATCGAGCTGTCCAACGATTTGGACGTGAGAAAAGAAGCGAACAAGACATCCTTTCCCTCGAAAGCCAATTCGAAACACCGAAGACCTGCACACACTAGCGAGACAGACGTTCTGAAGATCGATCGTATACGGCCGAGTGTACATACATATAATTTTGGGGTTCGAATTGGTGCAAAGGAAGTTGCAAAGAGCTATCTGCTTTTTCGACAAGCACTTCAGAACGTCTCGTCATCTACGTGAAGATCGAACTGCCGAAGGGCAAACGACCGTAAACGGCCGAATGAGCAAACGATCGCATACGGCCGAATGAGCAAACGATCGCATACGGCCGAGTGTATAATATATATATTGGGGTCCGAATTAGTGCAAAAGAAGTTGCAAAGAACTATCTGCTCTCTCGACTAGCCCTTCAGAATGTCCCCGTCATCTTCGCGAAGATTAAACGACCGAAAGAGCAAACGATCGTATACGGCCGAGTGTATAAATAAAATAAATCTTGGGGTTCGAATTGGTGCAAAAGAAGTTGCCAAGAACTATCTGCTTTTCGACAAGCCCTTCAGAGCGTCTACGTCATCTGTGCTAAGATCGAACGACCGAAGAGCAAAGAAGCGTAAACGGCCGAAAGAGTGAACGATCGTATACGGCCGAGTGTACAAGAAAAATAATACTATATACTGGGGTTTTGTGTGGTTTGACGTGACATACGAAGATCTGTACTCTTTGTCTGACAAGGAACGCAGCCGGCGTTGAAATACGTTGCTGAACAAGCGCAAAGATGTTCAGATGCCAAAGACTCATCTATTTGCGCGATGGCTCAGACACTCCGTAAGTGAACGTCCTTCTCCTTCAAATGCCCTTTTCATGCTAATATACAAATAGCCCATTTCGCGTTCAAAGTCAATTTCATGCATGCAGTGTCTGATCTCTGGAGGCCATCTATTGGCTGTTTGCTTTCCTGGCTATGCAGTCCATATCGCATCTCATCACTCCTTGGTGCTTTCATTTTCGCTCAAAGGGGGCTGGTGAAAATGAAGACTACCTGTCAGTCCGAACTTCAAATGGTAAGCAATCTTCGCTGTCTGAGCGTAAAAGCTGAGTCTCGGATAGTGGAGGCCATCGCATCGATTCACTCTCCCGTCTTTCTTTGCTCAACTTTCTCTCGTGGAGCCGAACAGGTAGCTCCCGTAAATGGGCTGCAATAATTACAGATGGTGAGTAGTTCGCGTCTATTGGTTTCATAATGAAGAGTACTGACCCCTCGAACAAGCCATCTTGATACCTGACTACAGGCGTAGAAACCTCGAATTCAACCACCATTCCGCCATTGTTTCAACAGATACAAGAATGGCCATGCGATAGCAAACGGCCATCCTTTGGCCAAGTTTGTCGGCTGATCATGACACCCACAAAATGTTTATTTGCAACAAAGCACTCCCGAGGGTATTCTTCTAACCGGACTCATTTCACCAACCTTCAACTTCACATTTCAACTGTTCTATCCCTCGATAGAATCTCGGCTATTGCGTTCCACAATGCAGCCAATCGAAATCTTGATGTTACTTCGGCACTGAAAATACTGTTCAGCTGATGGTGGCTCCCATGCCATCGGGCCGATGGGCAAGGAGCGATATCACTTCAGCGGATGAATGGGTGTCAACTTCTCCAGAGAGTTCACCTATACACATTGGAGAACATTGGGTGATTATGATGCAAGCTCCAGCCGAACCAAAACAGCACACCTTCGGTTTATGGCCAAGGCCCTGTTTTTCGATCAAGCTTATTTGACAGTCTCGAGCCAATACAACCTTAAGACGATGCATATACACTATACTGATGCAGCAACTGTTCTCAGTCCGAGAATTGGCCGGGTTCTCTGCATCATCCTGCGATCAATTAGATTTCATGCTGATATGCACCCCGCAGAGCTAGAGCAAGTTTCCATCACGAGTTTATCCTATTAAGGTATGTGGTATTTTCCGACTTGCAGCGGAATGGAGCATATATCCGTCGCCAAATTTGGCCCTCACGGCTGTCGAACGATGCTGTCGGATTGCAAGATGGCTGACTGCTGCAAGTATATATAGGCGCAGCTTTTCAACTAGTAGAGCGGAAAAGGCACAATGTTCTACTCCTAAGTCGAAACTTCCATCGAAACACAGCTTCTCTCAATCAACAAACAATGAGGTCGACCGGCATGCTAGCCACCGTTTCGGTGATCTTATCTAACGCTCTAGGCTTCGTCGCCGTACAAGGCTCAAGGCCAGTGTTTGCTCATTTCATGGTATCGTCCACTCCATCACTTGAAACATCTGAAAGAAAGCAATCCACTAATAACGGACCATTTAGGTGGGAATTGTTGAGAACTTCACGGTCCAAGATTGGTTAAATGAGATCCAGCAAGCTCAAGCCATCGGCATTGATGGATTTGCTCTAAACTGTGCTCCTCCTTGGGTCGATAGCTACACGCCAAAGCAGCTTGACAATGCTTATACGGCCGCACAGCAGCTCAACTTCAAAATGTTCATTTCCTTTGACTTTGCGTACTGGTCAAACGGCGACACGGGCAACATCACGAGCTTCGTGGGCAAATACGCTGCCCATCCGGCCCAGGCCATATTCAACGGAGGCGCACTTGTCAGCACCTTTGTTGGAGATAGTTTCAACTGGAATCCTGTGAAAAGTGCATTGGGCAGCCAAAAACTGACAGTGATTCCCAACATGCAGGACCCAGCCTCAGCTGGAAGCGTCAGCGCCCAGTTCGGCATCGACGGGGCATTCTCGTGGTATGCTTGGCCAACGGACGGCGGCAACAGTGTTATTGAAGGGCCCATGACAACCGTGTGGGATGAGAGATACATACAAGGTCTCGGTGGCCGGCCTTACATGGCACGTAAGTCTTTCCAAATGATCTTCAAACACCAAGGTCGGGTCTAATATTACTGAGGTAGCGGTCTCGCCATGGTTTTCAACCCATTTCAATACTAAGAATTGGGTCTTTATCTGTGAAGAGCAACCAGTCCGTCGCTGGCAACAGATTCTCGACATGAAGCCAGCTCTGGTTGAAATCATTACGTGGAATGGTCAGTATACTTGTCTCCAGTCCTCAGCAAACCGGGAGGGGGTGCTTTTCTGGGTAGGCTAACCAGTGAATGCCTGCCATCACAGACTTTGGTGAAAGCCACTATATTTCGTAAGCGAACCAGTCTCCTTGCCTTTATGCTCCCTTGCCTCCCTCTTCGCTTCATGAAACGCATTTGCTAACTGGATTACGTTCCGTGCAGTGGCTCAGAGCCCAATCACAGCGATGACGGGTCCTCCCAATGGGCCAATGGCTTCCCCCACGATGGCTGGCGTGATATATACAGGCCGTACATTGCTGCCTACAAGGCCGGCGCGTCTGCTGCTACGGTGAATACGGATGAAATTGTTTACTGGTACCGCCCGATCCCGCATGCTGTCCGATGCACCAACGATCCGTTGGGCATCCCTCGGGGTGCTGAGTTGATGGACGATCTGGTCTTCGTCAGCACGTTGCTCACGCAGCCTGCACAATTGACCGTCACAAGTGGAAACGTCGCTCCCGTTACTGTCAATGCTGACGCCGGAGTTCACGTTTTCAACTTTACCATGGGCGTTGGCAAGCAGTCCTTCTCCGTCTCTCGCGGCGGCAGGCAGATTCTAGGCGGCCAAAGCGCAAAGGACATTGTCAGCTCGTGCCAGACGTACAACTTTAACGCATATGTGGGCAAGTTCTAGACCAAGCGGACCAAGGATGCATATGCAGCAAAATAGCCACCCAAAGCGAGAGGATGGTCAATTTTCTCTGCCGCTTTATTGATTGATTTATTGAATTTCGCCCCCAAACACGGAAGGCAACCGCCTTCGGTGACCGTCCAACCAGTGTGACAAGAACAAAAAAAACGGCACCGTCGCCCGCAAGCTCATGATGTTACAAGACGGCGCGAATAGTACGTGCTAAAGCAAGCCAAGGCTGCAGCCAGGCTAAGGCATGAAATGTCTCGCACAGTGAGGCAGAGGCCCGGCGTCTGGCTCTACTGTAACTATTGAGCCACCAGTGTTGCGCGTCCATCCACCTCGGATGCAATCATGGATGTGAATTCTGATTGAAATCCTTGTGTCGTCGAAAACATGGCTGCCCTCCAACTATTTTCGCTCGCCCTCTCTGCTTGTTTGCCACCAGGCTTGTGCATTGGTGCTGCGGCTGAAAGATGACCATCACATCTCAATATTCAGCTCTGAGATAGTTTCAAGACACTGGAGAGGTCCCTTGCAGGTGAGCCAATAGGCACATCATCAAAGAGGGGCCTTGGGCGGAGTTGGTTCCGTTCAAAGTGGCCCAAAAGCCACCCAGATCATCATGTCCGCCATCAGGGTAGACGGAAGAGAACCCCGGATTGTCTCGCTTGCCTAATCTGGGGCACCAGGGATGGAATAGCATCTTCCTGCTTCTCTCTTTTTACACCCTCCTCCAACTCTCCATATCAAGCAGATGGCATCCCCCCGTCCTTCTTCTTGACTCGAGCATGTCCTCTGGCACAGCGGACTCTTTACTCCGGAGCTTTAGAATCATCCCTGCGCTCACCCTTTTATGCCCTTGACAATGCAAGAGACCGCCTCGCCACCGGCCAAATATCGCCGGGTCGCCTCGGAGCGTGCAGATTCATTCGACCATGTGCCATCCTTGATCGAAAACGAGAGCGCATCTGCGCCTACGTCCGCTACCTCGTCTACACACGCGTCTACATCTGTGTCTCTATATGCGCCTCCATTGCCTGCGTCTTCTGCGCCCATGTACTACACCAAGACGGGGCGGCGGCCGGTGAAGAAGGCCGTCAGTGTTGCTTGCGAATCTTGCCGGAGGCGCAAAATTAAGGTATTGTTTGGGCCCCCGCCTGTAGAGAAATGTTCAGACTTTAAGCTCACAAAGACAACTTGGCCGAAAGTGCAATGGGAACCGGCCTAAATGCACAGGTTGCCAGACGCGCGAGCTCGAGTGCAACTACGACTCGGTCTATCGTGAGGAGACAAACACTGCCGTGCTGAAGCGCAAGTATCGAGACGAAACCAAAAAATCAAGTGCGTTTGAAGAGCTGTTCAATGCCCTTCAGACCTGCTCAGAAAAGGATGCAACTACCATGTTCAGCCTGGTACGCCAGGGTGTTGATCCTGGCACCCTCTTGAAGCAGATCAGGGAGGGTGATCTTCTGCTGCAGCTTTCTGTCGTCCCGGAGACTCGGAGACGCTACCAGTTTCCCTATCTTGCCTCCATGCCAGCCCACCTTCAAACTCCGGATAACCCATATCTCAACTCGCTGCTGTATGAAACTGCCTTCCACGGAGTAGGGCAAGAGGGCCCCCGCGAGAGCACACAGCCGGAACAAGCGCAAACCAATCCGTACCTGAATATCTATCTGCAGCCGTACCATGCCGCTGAGCTCTTGGACCCTCTGGTTGATCACCTCAAGCCCTCCGAGTGGACACAGGTAGCCACTGACGACGACTTCATGCGGACGCTCATACGAGCTTACATTTTCCACGAGTATCCGACCTTTCCCATATTCCACAAGGACATATTTTTCCAGGCCATGATTGACCATGACTCGCGATTTTGCACGCCAGTGCTCGTCAATGCCTTGCTGGCAGAAGCATGCGTAAGTATATAACGATCCAGTCCGAGCCGTCTACACTCGAGTAGACAAACTAGATGTGCGTGTAGGCTGACCCGGATTCCAGCACTCCTTCATGGGTATACCCGATCGCAACCAGTTCTGGGTCCCCCAGAGCCTCAGGTATCGCTTTCTAGCAGAGGCGAAGCGCTTGTGGGAGCTGGAAAACCACAGAGTGGACTTGGTCACCGTGCAAACTGCCACGCTCCTAAATCTCATCTATAGCCACAACGGCATGGACAAGGTCGGTCACCCATACCTGGTGCACGCTCTCAAAGTCGCCCAGCAATTGGATCTGTTCGGAGATCATGCCAACGAGAACAACGAGAGAATGGTTCATGCTCGCACCTTTACGGCGTGGGCTCTCTTCAACTGGCAGTGGTAAGTGGATTCTTGTCGCCCTCCTCCTCTTGGTGGCTTGTCCGATTCGCCGCGTTTATCTCGTCTCCTCCCGCTAATCTGTTGATCCATCTCATGGCAGCGTTCAATCTTACTATTATTATCGAGCTCCTTTGATTCCTGATCCGCCGGCCAAGCCGCTGCCCAGTCCAGATGAGCATCCGTTCTGGTACGGGGATTTCCAGCTGAGGTACCCACTGAGCTCAACGTTGGTTCCTGCACAATATGGGCATTACTTTAAAGCAATTTCCGGCTTGCGTTCAATCATCCACGACATGGCTGTAATTAGCTATAGCCAGGCGGAAAATAACACGGTATCTCCCAGCCGGGTCTGGTCCATCTTCTCGAGGTTGGAGATGTGGTACCTGGAGCTGCCCGCTGCCCTCACTCCTCGCAATATCGTCTTCCCATGGCAGCTCAAAGTGCAGTACGTATTCCCCTCGGCCCTTTCTCTTGTAACCGTCTCCCCTCCCACATTTTGATAAAAATGCGATCGTGACAGAGGACTGACAAGGCGATTCTATAATAGCATGGAGCTTTACTTGGCCACCATCCTTTTCTCTACAAAGCAGGCCGGCGTTTCGGAAGCCTCAACCATTATGAAAGAAACTGCCCAAAAGACTGCTGCCCATGCAGCTGCTCGCCTCGAGACTGTTGGCCGCCTCTACTTTGTCCGGCACAGCTTTGAATATTGCGATCCCTTCTTGACCATTCATCTGTCGTTTATAGCCGGCGGGGCAATGGACAGCCTCAAAATGACTCCTGCAGACGACGTAGAGACTATCAAGTCTTTGAGATCGACAATCATTTTGAGCCTGAAAGGACTATACGATCAAGGCCAACACATCCACCTCACCTCCGTCATTTACCGGCTGCTGCGAGATCGACTGGCGCCCCGAGATCTGGCGATCCTTCAAAACTACGTGGTTTGGGATCCTCTCGCTCCCGAAGAGCCGTTATTGGTTGAATACGCCCAATCCCATTATCCTCTCACAATGGGAAACAAAGATGCAGATCCAACTTCCGTGCAGCTTGAAAACTTGGTCAGAGAATATGAGCAGCTGTCAACAGAGGAGACTCAATAATCTTGACTGCAATTTGCTGAGAGAGCTGAGTAGAATCTCAGCCGACTTGGCTCGGTGTACCGAACCACCAAGCCATTTTGACATCTTTTTTTGAAGATGATTGATAATTGGAAGATGAGCAAGAGGGTGTCGAGTTTGAAGCGACGCGCTCACCTTGTTATTCCTCGTTGAAATGACCAGCGCGTGGAACAAATGGCGCTGTCGGTCACTCAACTAAAGAAAGAACAACAGAAACGTCATGTGGGGTATATGTCGAAATGTCGCCTTCAACCGCAAAAAAGAAAGAAAAACGTGAACAAAGAGCGAAACAAAGAGAGAAAATCACAGTGCTACTACTATGCAAAAGGGGGGTTAAACAAAAAAAAACAGAAAAAAACAAAGCATCACACGTTTGCCAAACGCAGCGTTGAGAATGTCACGAATTTGGCTCGGCTTCCAGGGTAGGTTGGTCGGCAACTCTGAGCAAGCACATTACACACAGATACGCGCTGGGATCTGCTCTACAATGCGAATCGAAGTCCCGGTTTCTGGGTCACCGGCTCGTTTCTCTCTAATATGCTACTCTCTCTTTGGCCGTGGCAGAAGAGAGAGCATGTAACGGGAGATGGTCTGATCCAGACAGTATGGCGCCGCTCACGCGCGAGAATCTGCCAGCAACAGTCCTCATGAGGGCGTATGAACGCACCACACTTCGTACAACCCATTGCTGGCAGTGAACAGAACATCAGCGGGTCTAGGAGGGTTCTGACGGGCCCTGGCATTAGCATTCAGCCAAGATAACCCCAATCAGGTTCAGATTGTACCTGGCTGTGCCACAAAGAGCAATGCCCTCAGATCCCGACGTCACAAGTCATGCCCGGTACTCCGTTTCAGGCGTAAAGCAATGATACGACTACTACGGAGTACTACACACTTGCAATGCTGCTCAAGTGATATCCTCCGAACAACAGAGGCACTAGCTCGGTGCGTATGACAGAACCCTGTGGGGCCCAGTGTAGCAGCGCATGGATGGGGTCGAGCTTCGCCACCTCCGTTGGGTCGGATAGCCGCTTCAGGTTCTCCTCGTGGTGAAACAACATCTTTGTCTGCCGAATCAGCTTGCCCGTCGACGAGCGATTCGCGACTTGCACCATACCGAGCGCCCGTGTGCTGTCCAAGTGAAAGACATGCATGCATATGTGAAGCAGTATCACACCACGCAATTTGCCCAGACTGCACGGCTTGTCAGCATTGCTCATGAGCTCGTATTTGTCATGCAGAGAGAAGAGCTGTATTCCGTATCATTTACCAAGTGTTTTCACATTCTCATGCTGCAAAGGTCTTCAAACATACTGGGTATGTTGGGAATGAACGTTGCCTCTTCTACAGGCAGATGGGACATGTGAAGTTCGGTTGAGCACTGAATGCTCCAATCACGGAAGTTGATCGTGGCTTGCCGGTCTGTGCGAGGGCACGGAGCAGCAAGAATTCCAAAATAGGTATTTCGTACGGCACACCAACCTGTAAAAGCAACGCAGGCCCATCTTTGGTGGATGGACGGCTTGTGCGCAGAAAGAAGACTGACACGGAGAAAAAGCTGAAGGGGTCTCAGATTAGCATGGCATCCTAGTCCAAGCTTGGAGGAAACCGGCGGTAGTAGCAACTGCTACTACTCTAGAGTGTATCCCTACCAAATTTTATCCCCGCCGTCAATCGATAGCCAGGCGATAGTTGGTCGTCCAGTACCCAAGCGGAATAGTACAGAGGAGCCATCAAGAACGAGTAGGTAGTACACTACATGGCACGAAAAGACAGAGCTTCTTGTTTTCTTGTTGGTGACCAGGGTCCCATGGTCTTCATATTGTCGTGAATGCTGAATTCTCTCGCCTCGTATAGACACACGAAGTAAATCTTGGGCCAGCTTTCCCATCTCGATTGATTTTCAGAATTGAATGCGAGAGAAGCTCAGGATTGGTATTTGACAGAGTGAGAGTATGCTACTGGTAGTTGCTGGTGTCCATACGAAAAAAGTACTGACAGAATCTCGGCAGTGCCATGGATGCGGGCCTCTTTGGTGGATTCACAAGCGACGATCTCGGAGAGAACCGACAATGGCAACTGTCGATCCGGAGCATGAATACTATTGCCAAAGGGAGAAGGGGTGATTGGCATGAGCTAGAGGAGCGCCAATGCAACGTTTACGGCAGCCAAACATTCCACATTTGAAAAGGCTAGAACTTACTGGAGTTGGGACACTGTTAATGGCTCCTCCTGAAAAGGACCTGGTGTGTCGGGAAACCATCTCGGCGGTGTTGGGTCGCACTTGTCCGTACTCCGTAGCGACCAGGTGCCGTCACTGACAAGGAATCCATCGGAGAAGGATAATGGAGCAATTTAAAGGGATGTTGCTGAGGGCTAGCGGTGGTGGTGAACAGGGTAAACACTCACAACTAAAACGGAAACGCAGGCTTGGCATGGGCGGTATCCCGGAGGAGCGCGAAAATATTTGCAAATATCGACCAACATGGTGGATATGAACATGTGAACTCATGGCAAACCGATGTCGTACCTAGTACCTGTTTAGCCATTGTCGATTAAGCGCAGCTGAAAGGCAGCGGCTGAAAGGGCGATTTTCCACCTGTTTAGTCAAGATATCCTGAGAGTATCCATCAACAGGAAGACGAATGCCCTGAACCTGAGTCAGGCATCTCCGAGCATGGGCAAGTGGTTGAACTAAACGGGTTGCAGTCATGAGAACAGGTCTTCAACACCAGCTGGAACTCGGCATCGTAGAGCAGGGAGAGAAGGAAATTATGCCACTAGTCTGGCGATAACAGCCAAATGACTTTAGGCAGTAGAAAGGGATACTCCTCCTTTTAATTTTCCTCTTTTGGGGAGCCGGGTGACTGCTGCGTGGGTGGTTTTGATATATCAAAACGTGGACGTTGTCTTATCATCCATCACTCCTGTTAGTACGGAGCGCGGAGATTGTACATACGAATGCAGCAAGCATTTTCAGGCAAGCAGGCCCATGAGAAAATGTGGCTCTGGGAGTTGACATGACAGAACAAGCATAGAGTGGTTACACTTACGGAGCAATGGGGTGAGAAGAGCTGCAAGTGCTCGGCACCGACTATCCCGTGCTGCCGAACCCAGTCGTTGTGTGCCATGCAGTTGCTGCTTGTCGGTTGCACGCTGTTGTTACCCGAGGTGCCGGGCATGGGTCGGGTGCCAAGTCCCAGCGTGTTGGGCGCTGTAAATTGTAAATTGTTAGCAGACAAGCTTGTAGTGTGGAAACGGGGCCACCAGACGTCGGTTGAGCGTCGCTTGGAGATTTTCGTCCGCCGACAGGCAGGGGGTGACTCGCCTTTGCTGTCAATGGCATGATTGATTCGACGGCAGGGTTTAGTGGCGGAGGCAGTGTTCATGGGGGAAAAAGTCCCCCATCGCCCATCAACCAGCAACCAGAGCCGGGCTAGCTGAAAAAGAAGACAGTTGCCGGACCCGGCTGGCACTGCAAGGCGTGGCGGGACAAGGATTGGTTGACAAGGCCTGCTCCGTAGTACGAGCACAGTAGGCGGCAGCCTTTGGTCAAGATGGAGACGAGACGAGGCCAGGCCAGGCGAGGCGAGTTGACGGTGTCTGCGTTTGGCATAGCGGTTCTACGGCCGGCGTGGGCATGCTCGGACAGCGCAGGCAATCTACGAGTATGCGATACTGTAGCACTCGCGTCAGTTGGCTGGTGGTGAAGACTCGGAGACTCCATCGCCAGAAACCGTACCTGCGCTACCGCGGTGACTAGTGGCCGTAGTCAGGCACAAGTCTGCAGAAGCGGCATGGATGACATGAGTAGAGATCGAGCCCGTGCCTGCGCGGATCGCGGTGGTTTGGATTGGTCTGTGTCAAGATCAGGCGCGGGATAAAGATAAAAATAAACGGCGGTCACACACGGAGAGAAACAAAAAAAAGTCTGTGACAGTTTCATGGAGAAACATGGACAAGGCCCGAAGCAGGGAGGGCAGGCGGTAACGTGATATCGATCGAGGATAGTGCGGGAAAGCGCCGGCGAACCTGAAGCAAGACGGAGAAGGCAGGAACTGAGGGATGGGATTGAGATTTGGTGGCAAGCCTGAGGCAAGAAACCAGAAGAAGGAAAGAAGCAGAAAACAGCGCACAGGGCCTTGCAATGCAAGGAAAGTACTGTACGTACTACGTGATGTTTTTTTTTGCGTGGCTGTGACGTGCGGGGATGTTTTATTTCACCAGTATTTGTCCATGTTGTTGCAACATGTACGATTATATCAAATCCCCATCCATTAAATTTTTACTGCCGGGTTTTCTGTGCGCAAGTGTTGTAGTCGTTTACGGGTTTGTGCTTGTATCAGGCGTACCATCAGGGGGGTGCAAGCACTTGACGGCAAGTACGAGGACGAGCACAGCAGAGCAAGGCCGGGCAGGCACTCGAGGTTCCTGCGGGAGCCCCTAGCCGGGTTGGGCTTTAGGCTCGCGGGTTAAACTTGTGTGCAAGCTTAGGCGCTGGGGCAACTGAATGGTGGGCGGTGGCCCCCGAAGTGGCCGCTGCTGCAGGTGAGGCTTGCGAGGCGCGCATGAATATTGGCCATTTGGAGGGAGATTGGAAGAGGCGATAACCCGCACGCTACAAGCTGCAGAGTTTGATTGGCTGTGCGAGTTGGACGATGGCATTGAGAAGCCGTTTGATTAGCATCATTGGATAATTTATCCTTTATCGTTTAGGCAGTTGCTGTGTACTTTTGATTCTCCTTGGTTGAATCAGCTGGATTCCATGAGTAGGCCATCACCAATCTCATCAACAGTATGTACGTGCATGTGTGCATCCATGAGCCCACTGGTGGACTGACTGGCGAAAAACGTCGGGTGCGAGAGCGGTAAAAAAGCACAGGGCACCGGCCATCCATCCACTGCCGTCTGCTACCTGAAGCGTCCTGTCTCTAGGGGTTCGTGAACGTGCTTCAGCGACCACTGGATAGCGCCGTGTGCCTGCCAAGAATGCTGTAGCGCGGCCCCTGGGACGTGGAGCCGTTTCGGCAGCAGGCCATCCATGCGCCCCTGGGGGTTCTTGGCACGGATTTAGAGCGACTCTCGCGCGCGGTAGTGGCCAAGTACTCGCTCGGTGCAAACCCCGCCCTGAGCGTGCATGGCCTCTACTTGCGCGCTACCTGAGCCCCATGTCCATCCAGCCAAAGCCGCCACACAATTCGCCGGCCTAGTGCCAAAACTCCAAGCCTCTTGCGGCTTCCAGCATCGTCATGCCAGAAGCTGGTGCCAAAGTGTTCTTTGTACTGCTACCCTTTGTCCAGCTCCTCCGTCTTGTCCGTCTCAAGTCCCGCGCGTTACTGTGTGCTACCCCATTCTCACCGTGTTCCGCCACAGCCTCCCACGAGCCGCTATGCGCTGATACTCGGCCTCTGGTGCGCCGGCCTGGTACCGGTACCTTTCTGACTCGAGATTGCCTCAACCTTGTTCCCGGCGCTTCATCATGGGTCTCTGTCTCTGTCTTGATTTGGCCTTGCCCACAGGCTGTGGAGAGACGCTGCGAGGGAACAGGGGTTGAACCTTTGCGCCTGCCCAAGCGCCCAGGCAAGACAATGAACGTGTGAACAGCTCACCTCCAACAAAGGCGTCCGGCCTTTGGGTATATAGATCTGCCTCTAGTCCGTCCCTCTCCCCCTCCTCTCTCTTGGTTCAAACAGTCCTTGTGTGGTTATTTTCTTCTTTTTTCTTTCTTCTTCTCCTTCTCTCCCTATCAACAAGTCTCTCATTACCGGATCAAAGTCATTCGTTTTCTTTGAATTCCCCCAAACAACTACCACTATCAAAGTCCATATCGACATTTCTATTCTTCATTCATATTTTGTATACGCTTGATCGCGAACAACCGTCGTTTTACACTCACCATCGTTTCAAACTTGCTTCATCATGAAGACTGCCGCCTTTGCTCTCCTGGCTGCCGCCAGCGTTGAGCAGGTTGCTGCCACCGTGAGTATCGGCCTCGATCATGACTTGATATATACATGCATATATACGCTTGACGCTCCACACCTTCTAAAACTCCCATGGCTAACCTCTTCATCCAGTACTCCCTCGGTAGCTCTTGGACCAACGCCAAGCCCTACAGCTGCCCTGGCAACACCGACAACAACTGCAACACCCAGCAGCACAACGGCTGGGACTTTAGCGACGTTCCCACCGGCGCTATTGGACACTATGGAGGATTCGACTTCAAGGGCTGGTCGTGCGAGAACGACTTCGGCAAGCGTGATAGCCTCCTGAGCGCTCGTACCTTTGGTGCTACCGGCCGCTCCATCTCTGGCCAGTGCACGGGCGACAAGAAGACCACCCCTTGCATCTCTGCCAGCGCCGGCAACGAACACTTCTCCGTCGACACCTTCTCCATCTCGGTCGAGTTTGACACTCGCCTGGAGTTCCACTACGACATGCCCGACGGCTCTACCTGCAAGCACTCTGCCTCGTGCTCGTCCCACGGAACCACCGTCAAGAACACCCAGTGCGGTGGTGCCAAGAGCGTATCCATCGTCTACCCTGGCGGTGGCAAGGGCGGCAAGTCGTCTTGCGGCACCAAGGTTCACCACGTCTCTTGGAACTGTGGCAACAACGCTCCCCCCAAGCCCTCCTCACTCTCAGCCCGCCTACACTCCTCCCGGCGGATCTCACCACACCAAGCCCTCCTACTCCCCTCCCGTCTACACTCCCCCCAGCGGTGGCCACCACACCAAGCACACCAAGCCTGCCTACACTCCTCCTGCTGGTGCCGAGACCACCACTGCCCCTGCTGGTGCCGAGACCACAACTGCTCCCGGTGAGACCTACACTGCTCCCGCCGACACCACCACTGGCCCTGCCGGTGCCGAGACTACCACTGCTCCTGGAGAGACCTACACTGCTCCCGCTGGCGAGACGACTACTGGCACTGCCGGTGCCGAGACCACTACCGCTCCTGCTGGCGAGACCGAGACTACCACTGCTCCCGCCGGTGCTGAGACCACCACTGCTCCTGCTGGTGGCGAGACTACCACTGCTCCCTATGGCGTCCCCACCGACACTACCACCGATGTTGTCGTGAGCACCTCTGTCATCACTCCTCCTGGCGGCGAGACCACCACTGGCTCTGCTGGTGCCGAGACCACTACCGCTCCTGCTGGTGCCGAGACCACCACTGCTCCCGCCGGTGCTGAGACGACTACTGGCCCTGCCGGTGCTGAGACTACCACTGCTCCTGCTGGCGAGACCGAGACCACCACTGGTGGCCAGACCTACCCCGTCCCTGGTGAGACCACCACTGCTCCCGCTGGTGCCGAGACCACTGCTCCCGCCACCACCGGTGGCTCTGATGCCGTCACCACCGGCCCCGGCGCTCCCTACACCACCGTCTACCAGACCACCTCGACCGTCTTCACCACCTCTGTCCACACCATCACCAGCTGTGCTCCCGAGGTGACCAACTGCCCGGCCAGGACCGACAAGCCCGTCGTCACCACCGTGACCGTGGCCGTCAGCACCACCATCTGCCCCGTCACTGCCACCATCACCCCCGGTGCTCCTCTGCCCACTTCCGAGGCCGCTGCTCCTACTGGCTCCGGATCTACCCCCGACCAGTCTCTTCCTTGCCCCGATGTCCTGCCCAAGTGCATCAACACCTGGTTGACTCTGGTCCCCAACTGCAAGGACAACACCGATGCCGCCTGCTACTGCCCCAGCAAGGATCTCGTCCAGTCCGTGTTTGAGTGCATCTACTCCAACGGCAACAACGACGACGACGTCTCTGCCGCCATCACCTTCTTCCAGGGTGTCTGCGCTGGCTATGCCGGTTCCAACCCTGCCGTTGCCACTGGCGCTGCCCCCATCACCTCCATCATCACCGTGACCGGCACTCCTTATGCCGCCCCTACTCAGTACACCCACTGTCATTGTTGAGACCCACCGTCACCGAGCCCTTGCGTCTCCGACGGGCCACC
>MDJU01000514.1:0-23274 GCA_001721665.1 Trichoderma pleuroti
GAGCAGCTGAAAAGGGGATGCCGAAATGGAATAGAAGAAGAAACAGAGCGGCAACACTGCAAGACGGATCAAAGCTGCGACAAAAACTACAGCACAAGTGGCCGGGCAGGCCCAGGTCCGAAGTTGCATCGCATGGAGGGCTACCTACCTAGCTCTAGAGCAAGTCGAGGTAGACAAGAAAAGACAAGAAAAGACAAGGTACGAGCAGAGTACAAGTACGGAGCAGAGCAGAGCAGAGCAGCCAACGCTATGGCCACCCCGGGTGCGTCCGTGCGCCTCCATGCATCGAAGTGATCAGTCATTCCTAGCTCGTGTTGGTCTGCGCCCGGCCTGACGTTATTATGGACCGCGCGGTTCTATTTTCGAAAGCTGATGGCCGTGTTGTGAGCAAAGTCCATGGAGTCATCGGGTCATGCGTGATGAAGAAAAAAAAAACTAGACTTGGCCTCAGACATGCTTCGTGGCAAATCGGGCCCAAGTTGCCCCTTGAGTTCATGCTAGATGTGAATCAGTCTGCGCGTACGAAGTGCTCGATGTACCGGTTCCTAGTTATCGTGTACATCCTCCTGCATGGCACAGTCCTAGCCAGCTGCTGCATGATTCGGCCGTCACAGCATTGGCTGGCATGTCGGTGCCGCTAGCTGGGCCAACGACGTCATCTCGGCGTTCTGGGTCGCAGCCCGTCGGAAGCAACAGTCAGTTTCCTGCCCGTCTAGGCAGTATTGGGCAATAAATTGGCTCCATGCCGCCTCGCCATTGGCTGCTGCGTGGCTCCTGCATGGCGCTGCTTTCACCAACATCCGCATTGGCCATGCGGCTGGATAGAGTTGGCCTGGAGGTGGGGCCTCGCTTTTGGCTGAATGGAGGGAAGGGACCATCGAGGACGGGCGGGATGGAGGGGAAGCCGGCAGGGCATGTACTCCCAAGTATCGCGTCTGTTGGGTCGACCAGGACCTCGACCATGTGCCTCCCCATCACGTCTTTTTCCCCGAGGGGGCTCACGTCTTACTATTCAATGTCTTACGGCCGAGTTGGACAATAATACAGCGGTAATCTTGTTTGTCATGTCCATCTCAGCTTCTTTCTGGGCCATGAAAACGCCACTTCCGGATGCTGGCCTGTCGCCTCTGCTTGTGGCTTCTCTAGAGGTGCAAATCGAGACATGAATCGATTCAAGCAACAAAAAGTCAGATGGTAGTTCACAAGCCAGGGCTAAAGGCAGACCCCCATTCACCATTCACCATTCACGGGTGCAGTAGTACACGTACTGTACGTGCATGCCTTAGTAGAGACCAGGGACCTACATTGAGCATGTCTCGTCTGATTCGCTGCCTCGTTCGGGCAACGGCCACCTCGTGCTACATGGTGATGTGATATTTGATATAGCCGTACTCGTATGCCTCGAGAAAGGAAAAAAAAATAACAGCAGGGGCTTGTGATAGGTGCTTGCATTTGCACTCCGCGAGCACGAGCAGGCCTCGTCTTTGCTACTCGTATGGACTAAAGGCTGATATAATAATCGTTAGCATCCGTAAGGTAGAACTGGATCCCTCGAGTGCTGATGCCGTCATCATCGCTGACAAGGTCTGCCCGAATAAGCCGGTGCTTAAATTCGATCGCACGTGTAACTCGACGGCATCCCGAGGCTGGTCTGGGTACCCAGTACTACGGTAACTTGGATTTGAAGAGCGATGTACGAAGCGAGCCAAGGTCCTACGCTGGTACTCGTACTTCAAGGATCCTGCCTGTACCTTGGCAGAGGTAGTGCACCTGTAGTACACGCCTAGGTGAGCGCCTTCCGCAACTCGATCGGCAGGCCTCCTCTTGCAAGTGCAAGTGCAAGCCAGGATTGGCCCAGGGCTGGCAGGCGCTTCCGCCGGTGGGCAGATTACCCAAGGTACGGTACCTTGGATGGAGACACCATCTCTTATTGTCTGTCGCGAACATGCCTTGTCGTTGGGATTGTTGTCTCTGGATGGCGTCTTGTCAATAACAAGCTTCGAGCAATTCCAGCGCCACGACACGACCCCAGGCTGCCATGCCATGGCCATGCTCGAGCCATGCCAGGCCGTCCCCAGAAGCCACCACTGCGCCCGTGGATTAGAGTTTGCGCCGCGACACCAGGCTTCCAGAACAGGGCAACAGGAAGACACGACGATACGCATGGTAGTGCCTAAACAGAGTTGATCAACAGGAGAGGATCCACCAACAAATGCCTCAGAACAATCGAAACGCCCAGTCGTCGTCTGTCTGTCTTGCGCTGCTTCAGCCCCAATGGTCTGGCCACCCCCTCTTTCAGCTCTGTCTACCCTGTCCTGTTCAGCAAACCGATCACGGCCATAGAGGCCTAATGGTGTTAGCGGCGGCCGATAGGGAGCTGACCCCAAGCCCTTCTCAACCACCCAGACCGACTGCCTCGCTCAACAAGAGGCGGGAATATTGAATAGGCAGCAGATGCGTGTCGAGATCCTCTCCCGACCCGAGTCACACCAGGCGGCGCTTGCCAGGCTCGGCCAATCTCGAAATCTATGTACGAGTGGCAGCAATAGGACGCCATGGTCGGTAGCACTGCACGACAATGCCAGCGTGCTACGGCTTTGGCGTCTACGCAACACGGCAGCACTAGGCCAACGCTAAGACGCGCGCCGCTCCATCACTGGCCCCAGGTGTTCACAAGTTGATCACACAAACATGGGGACCAGACCAGGGTCATGGCTGCAAGGGTGGCGGCCTTGCGTGGGCACCTCTGCTCTGAGTGTGTGGTGCGGGAACGATGCGATCGCGCTGACCCCAGACAGGCCAGCCAAAAGAGCCCTCCAAGGGCCGTCTCACAGCCAGCCCGACCAACAGCATCGGAACTGCTCGTCCCCCGCAACGGCAGCCCCATGATGGCTGGCATTCCTTGGGACGCCTGTTCCCTTCAGCACCTACCACAGCTTCTACCACCCTCCCTAGAAAAAGCAGCATTCTGGGCGTGCATCGCACAGATACCCGCAACCCGGTATCCGCCACGCTATAGCGCTCGAGTTCGCCTACTCTCTGGCCTCTTGCCTTATTCGATGCCATGTCCAGTGGGATCAGCAGCCGATTAGACTCTGCCCCTGGGACAGCTTTGTGGATGCTACTACGAGTGCTGCTGCCATGCATACTCTCCGTCCGTGGCCTGGCAAACTTCCACCCGGACTCCTACCTGTCTCGTCCTGCGGATGATATGCTCCGTTCTCAAAGATTACTCCGCCGCTGCCACGAGAACGATATCTGCGGAGCCGAAGTCGTCTGCTGATAATCCACAGCCCAATGCCTTCTCCACCTGTGCCGGAATAGCGTCTACTACGACTACAGGACAAGTGCGATCTTGACCTTGCAACCGCGTTAGACGGGGGTAGCAGCCCATACATGCCTGAAGTGGTATTGGCAGCGATTGTTAGATACGGGGTCTAGTTCAACGCTAGGAAAACCCACTCCTCACCTCATCAGTTGAGTTCTTTGCAACGAAACAGACAGACTCCATTCCAGTGCCCCACCACCACCAGCATCTTCCCGCCGGCTCTAGCGCCGCTCCAACGGCCACTATATCCGCCATGATGGTGCGAGCAGCGCTTCTTTGCATCCAGGGCTGGATACCAAGCTGCCGCGGAGGTGTCCGGTATACTCGCGGTCTGCAATGGTGACGCTTGACGCAGTCCAACCCTCGTATACCTAGCCTGCTAGGTATTGAGTCATGGAGAGTCATGGAGCCATTGGCATGTAGCAACTTGTTATTCTCGTGGCCATTTCTGCAGAGTTTACTCCGTACGGGGCAACTATTTCAAGGATGCACTGCCGGAAACCGCTCGTACAAAGTACCCACATATTTATTCCTGGCGAAAACGCTCTTGCTTTTGTTACCAGCTTGTCGTCGAATCCATCCATGGGATGCACATGTTGTTTACCCAGTTGGTGCTTTTGCCAAGGCCATGGGCCAAGTGGATTCGGCATTACCTATACAGGTAGTTCTGCGAAAGCATTTGAACCCCTCGAAGTCCATATCAATACACACCGACTAGTCCATTGGTGGTAGGTTCCTCGTGTGTTCCGAGGTCTTTCTGAAGTCTTTGAATCTTGCTTGGATGCGCCATGGGCCATGCCCCTGTCTCATGTCTTGAGCGCCAGATTGACGATGCGTCATGCTCACGACCTACCCACGGAACTAGATTCAAGCAGTCAACAGGTACCGCGTGTTTCCAGGGTCTCGGCGCGATGCATCGTCTTTACTGCCCGCACTCCAAACCCAGGTTGACCGAGTCAGGGGAACCCGCATATCAGAGTCCCATCGACTCTGTCGAGGACGTGGGAATATACATGTTCTCGTCGGCTCGCATCTTTACCCGGTGCAGTTACTCTCAGTATGCATGCAAAGGTAGGACAATGAAAGACCAATGCAGATGGATGCAGCCAAGGATGTTGGGATATGCCACCCCACATAATCATGGCATGAATCTCACGAGCACATGCACCTCCTTCCACCTCACAACCCGTGGCAGTAAAGTAGCACTAGCCTGAGATTTATCGTACCAGCCCCCTCCCCCTTGTGAATGGAGGCTTGTGTACCTCATGGACACCACCAACATTCCTTTCCCAAGAAGCCAGGGGTAACACTGCGGATCTATCCAGTGACACACACACCAAGGCAAATCCCATTTTGCGATTGCCGACACCTCCAGATCGTCACCTCAGGGAGCCCCTAAGGAGATGGATGGTGCCAGTCTGGCACCGGAGGTTTTTTTTTCTTTTTCTTTTTTCTTTTCCACTCTTCTTTACCCCCCCCCCCCCCCCTCCTTCTTTCACTGCGTTTCTGTCTGTCTTCTTCCCAATAACATCTTAGTGTCATGACCTGTGAAGCATTGCCCATGTCGTCGCACAAGCCCTGCCGCTATTCGTCTCTCCTTGACAACCAATGTTTGTCTTCTAAATTCCTGTTCAGGAACTGAAGGCGTCAATAGAGACGTTGCTGGCAAGGGGGTTTACTCGAGCAGTCTACTATCATTGACGGCCATCTTCTGGGACGTCATCGTACTGGCATGGTAGGAACATGCAAATTTGGAACTCGTAACCCCACTTGCTCGCTATACTAAACAGAACGTGATGATATTTGAGAGTCATGTGTAGAGAAAGGGGGAAAATTGAATTAGATGATAAGACATGATGGCCGGGGTATGACGGCTGAGAAATCCAGCTCCGTCTGTTGATGGCCTCCAACAGAGGAGCTGCAATTTAGCGTCACCATACCCTGCAATGCAATGCAATGAATGAATACTCATTATCAACCACATTTTCCGGTGGATAGCGGGGACGCAATTATCTTGGATGCTGGTCATGCTATTACAACAGTTTACTCAAAGCAAGGCATACAAGTCAGGAGTCGAAAACCTTGCTTGCAGGTATGTACGAAGCCTGCAGTCTGCAATCTTGGTTTTTTTTCCCCTTCATCTCCACACCGGCAATGGTGTTGAAGGCTAACCTCTGACCGCTGCTCTTGAAGCTGCGGGTTTAAACATCCTTGTCCTCTCCGGCATCATTTGCATTTTTTCGCGATGCTACCCCATCTTCTCACGAGACTCTCAACTTGAAAGAATAGCGTTGATCGAGCCCACATCAGGCAGCGCATCCAGCCATGTGACTGCGGGTCAACAGGTCGGTTGCCAAGGCAAGGATGCATCTCACAGGTTACCTAATGTAAGTCTGCCGGCCAGCTTTCCCAGCTCTCAACGCCCGAGAGGGGCAAGTTGTTGATCTCTTGCGAGACAAGGTGTCCTCGTCTTCTAGCTTCTCGCGCCAGTGGCCCGTTGTGGCCTTTGTTATTGGCTGCGAAGCACGACTAGCATGCATTTCGAGGCCAGCAGAACAGGATAGCCTGCTGCCTTGGCACATGTCGAGCCGTACGAAGTACTGGCAGTGGGATCATGTCTATGCTGCCCCCCCCACTATGAGACGAATATGTCCGTACATACAGCCCATGGTTGACAAGCAGCAGACGGGGATCCAATCCGAAAGAGCCGAACTCATATTGGGCTCAGAGGCACGGCTTTGGAACCCTTCCATCATCTTGTACCCCTTGGGGTTTCGGCCGGACAGGGCAAAAAGAGGGCTTTGGCGATCAGCGCCCGCAGCCCTTTCATATGACAATTGGGCCCGTTTAGACTGTACATGGAGCACGGGATCTATTCTTGTTACCCGCTCATGCAAAATTCATTTGCCAGGGACCAGACCACAGGCGCTTACCTGCCTTTAGTTTCACTCAATCCGGCCGCTGGTAATCAAATCAGGGCGCCACAACTGATGTCGCGATACACGTCTGATGCTCTCTGCGACTCTGCCGTATAGACCAAGACTGGTTTCCAAGACTTTACAGATCCACATGGGATTATTCACAGCGATGGATGGACTAGTCGAGAACGTCGGCAAGTGTTGCGTTGTGGTCCTACATGATGAAAGCGTGCATGAAATAAATGGTCATCTGGCTCTGCTAGTCGAAGTCAAACGCACGCACATGCCCTTGCCCCATCGCATGGGGGTACGAGGCGAGGCGACGCCTCTTCCTTGCTGTTTAGTGGCTCGCGGTTGACACCAGAGGACCAGTCTCTCAACCTTTGTTTAGATCTAGATGAGACGAAAATGACGACTGCGAGGAGACCCAACACCAGAAGCAACAGTACAAGGTTGCAAGGCACGTTGTATCCCAACACACACACCGGTCTTGGTCCTCTGAGGGATGGGATGGGATGGGATGGGGACACATACGAACCCAATAATTCGGCGCCCACTCCCTTTCGATAAGAACATGGCGCGTCATCCTTGCCAGCCAAATGTTGTACACCGAGAGATGGTAGTATCCGCAAGACCCAACGAGCGGCGGAGATATGCGAAAAGGATCGGCTATACAGATACCATTACCACAGCAGTAGCATGGACACACTCCTAGCGATGGAGCCGACGGCCTGTTTACGATTACAGAGCCTCGACGCGTCGCCTTCTGCAACCGTGGCGACAAGTGGTGAAGTACACATGGCCTGGAGCGGTGAAAAAGAACTGTCATGTCTCACCAACATTGAGCTCATTTCAACCAACAGTGGATAAAGGGCATATTTCGGGGAATCCAGAGTCATACAAGCAGCAACCTAGGTCCAAGACGGTCCAGTTCTCCGAGGTGGTTATGCTCCGACGGGGGTACAAGAAACAAAATCACGAATGGCCAGAAGGATCCTCCCGAGGTAGGGTGCAATCACAGCTTAGTGATAACATGCGCTCGGTAACATCGGGGCCAAGTTTTCCCCCGAGCTGCGTGAACATTCCTCTGCGTCTTTTGTTGGGCTCGCCCCGGCTAGGGTAAGTGGCAAGTGACATGTTTAGGTAGGTGACATGCTAGAAGCTGAAGTTGCATTCATGACGATTCTTGGCCGCTTGGCCCTTTGGGGGCTTCCTGACGAGCGAGAGATGTCTATTCTAGATTGTTAGAGTGATGTATATGTGATAATGCAAGTAGAATGGCTCACAACCAGGTGAAAGATTAGAACTCTAGTTTCTCCATGATGATTGAAGCCGGAGTTGGCTGTTATTCCACGTTTATGGTAGCAGGGCTAATGGTGTTGTATTGATAAGCACCATGGCACAAATGCAAGCATCCCAAGGAAACAGAGAGCTCCATTGAACAGAGCTTGTATACTTGACATGCTCGAAAGTATCTTTTCATGATAGGTACTCCGTAGCTCATGATAGAGATGCTGTAAGATTGATTCTCCCTCGAGTTTCAGAGGCAGTAGGAGATGAGGGCTCCACGTGACACCATCGTCGAGTGAGAATCACGTGATGTTGACCACACTTGAGTGTTGATGGGAGAGAAACTTTCTTGACAAATCGAGAGGTTGTAAAACACGAAATACTAGAAGAAGCATTATACTGAAATACTTTTCTTTTGAACTTTAGTACAGCAAAAGTCTTGTTATAGCCAAGCTTCTTTGTCTGTACGGTTTGCGGTTTGCTCTTCTCATATCGATAAGACACCCCACTAGGAACTTCCAGATCCGTAGCGCCTTTGCATCTCACTTTACATCAGCATTTTTTTGACAGGAGTGAAAACTCACACCCAAAAACACCCAAAGAGACAGCCATCATGACGAGCTTAAAGAGGCCTCAGGGGTCTGACCAACTGGCTCAGAACATCTCCAACAAGGTCTATGTCAGGTCGACACGCAGTGGAAAGGTGCAGAAGATTGTTCGCGAGGTCTATCTGAGGACGGACATACCATGCTCGTCGAACCTGTGCAGGGCGTGCTTGAGCCAGGCACCCAGAAATGCAGTGAACGAAGGTGATTCTTTCTTTCTGTCTCAAGTTCTGGAGATGAGAAGTGAGACTAACAGCTCATGATAGCTCTGCCCTTTGTGCTGTCGGCCAGACCGGCCGGTACAAAGTCGTATCCTCAGGGCCACTACCTGGTTCCAGACACAAACGCGCTGCTAAACGCCATGGACTTGTTTGAGCAGAGCTCATCGTTTTACGACGTCATCATCTTGCAGACTGTCCTGGAGGAGCTTAAGAATCGCTCATTGCCGCTCTACAATCGCCTTGTTGGACTGACAAAGAGCGAGGATAAGAGGTTCTACGTGTTCTTTAACGAGTTCCGACTGGAGACGTATATTAACCGCGAGGCCAACGAGACTGTCAATGACAGAAATGACCGTGCGGTTCGACAGGCCGTCAAGTGGTATGGGGAGCACTTGGCGTTAACCAAGGCGGTACAAATCCCGGCGATTGTCATGCTGAGCGATGATCGGGATAATTTGAGGAAAGCTAGGGCGCAAGGCCTGCACGCATCTTCGCTAGCAGACTATGTCAGTGAACTAGAGGACGGCGACAGGCTGCTTGACATGATTGCCGAGTCACAGTCTCAAGCCCAAGGTGGATTCAAGCAGTCTTCCCAGCAGCCCCTTTATCCAGAGTACTATACCTCCTCAAGAATGATGACGGGGGTCAAGGCAGGCTTGCTGCATCAGGGAATCTTCAACGTGTCACCGTATAATTACCTCGAAGGCTCGATCAAGGTGCCTGCTTTCCCGAAGCCTCTGCTTATCCTCGGCCGCGAGAACATCAACCGATCTATTGATGGCGATGTTGTTGTTGTCGAGCTTCTTCCTCAAGACCAATGGAAGTCACCGTCAACAAAGATCATTGAGGAGGACACAATCACAAAGAACGAAAATGCCGACACGGAAGAGCGTCAGGATTTTGTGTCGGACAAGGAGCGGAAGGCTCTTCAGGAGGAGGTGAAGAGGACACAAAAGGCATCCGGGGAGAATCAGCTGCAACCAACAGCCAAGGTTGTGGGCGTGGTGAAGCGTAACTGGCGACAGTACGTCGGTCACATTGATCCCTCAACGGCCAGCAAGGGTCCATCACAAGGTCGTAGACTCGACAGCGTCTTCCTCATCCCCATGGACAAGAAGATCCCCAAGATTCGTCTGCGCACTCGCCAAGTCTCTGAGCTCTTGGGCAAGAGACTGTTGGTCACTATTGATTCTTGGGACAGAGACTCAAGACACCCCGTGGGACATCTGGTTCGTTCCCTGGGAGAGCTTGAGACCAAGGCAGCCGAGACAGAGGCGCTACTCCTGGAATGGGATGTCCAGTACCGGCCATTCCCCAAAACGGTGCTTGACTGCCTTCCGAAAGAGGGCCATGACTGGAGGGTGCCCGAGAGCAAGGAGGATCCAGGCTGGAGAGACAGAGAGGACCTTCGCGATCTTCTCATCTGCAGCATTGATCCTCCGGGTTGTCAAGATATTGACGATGCTCTTCACGCCAGGCTATTGCCCAACGGCAACTACGAGGTCGGCGTCCACATTGCGGACGTATCGCACTTTGTCAAGCCTGCAAATGCAATGGACACGGAGGCAAGCATACGCGGCACCACAGTCTACCTGGTTGACAAGCGCATAGACATGCTTCCTATGCTGCTCGGCACCGATCTCTGCTCTCTCAAGCCCTATGTTGAGCGTTTTGCGTTTACAGTCATTTGGGAACTTGATGAGAATGCTGACATTGTCAATGTCCGCTTTACAAAGTCTGTTATCAAGTCCCGCGAGGCATTCAGCTACGAACAAGCACAGCTTCGCATCGACGACGAGTCGCAGCAGGATGACCTCACAAAGGGCATGCGAATGCTGCTCATGCTGTCAAAGAAGCTCAAGAAGAAGCGTATGGATGCCGGTGCCCTGAGCCTGTCTTCTCCCGAGATCAAGGTGCACATGGAGTCGGAATCCTCGGACCCCATTGACGTCAAGACAAAGGAGCTTCTCGACACCAACTCTCTTGTCGAGGAATTCATGTTGTTCGCCAACGTCAGTGTTGCCGCCAAGATCTACGAGGCGTTTCCTCAAACTGCCATCCTGCGTCGCCACGGCGCCCCTCCCAAGACCAATTTCGACGAGTTGGCCGATCAGCTGCGTATCAAGCGTGGCTTGGAGCTGCGCACCGACTCTAGCAAGGCGTTGGCCGACTCCCTAGACAAGTGTGTCGATGAGAGGGATCCATTCTTCAACACGCTGGTGCGCATCATGGCCACGCGGTGCATGATGAGCGCCGAGTACTTTTGTTCCGGGACGCAGTCATACCCCGAGTTCCGCCACTACGGTCTCGCGTCTGAGATTTACACGCACTTTACTTCCCCCATTCGTCGATATGCAGATCTCCTCGCGCATAGACAACTTGCCGCCGCCATCGGCTACGAGGCTGTTCATCCTTCTGTCCGCAGCCGCGGTCGCCTCGAGGCAGTGTGCAAGAACATCAACGTCCGCCATCGCAACGCCCAGATGGCCGGCCGAGCTAGCATTGCGTATTATGTCGGCCAGGCTCTCAAGGGCAAGGTTGCTGAGGAGGAGGCCTTTGTCATGAAGATTTTCAGCAACGGGTTCGTGGTCCTGGTGCCGCGGTTCGGTATCGAGGGCTTGATTCGGCTGCGTGATCTGGCTGATCCGGAGCCGGAGAGCGAGTACGACGCGGAGACGTATACGCTGACGACAAAGGGCGATAAGGCTGTCAAAGTAGAGCTTTTCCAAAAGGTTGTGGTTAGAGTTCACGACGACAAGGACGAGAGGACGGGCAAGAGGGGCGTCAAGATGGAGTTGGTGAGTGCTTAAAGACAGTTTTTTTTTTAATGAATTTGGGTGGACATTTCACGATTATTAGATACTAGAGTGAGAATAAAGAGGGGAAAAGGACCGAGAGGCTTGTATCTCAGGGAAAATCCTTCTTTGTTTGAAAAAAGAACGTGTACATGTACATGTATTTTGACATATCTAAACGTGTACATCCGGCCCAAGTCCGTTTTATTTTTGACCAAACCAGCCTACAACGCCAAACTCGTAATGAGAAAGAAATTAAAACCGCGTCGTCCCTATATATGATAAAAAAATTCCAGCCACATTTGCAAATCGTGAGAGTTGTCCTTCTTTTTTTTTACTGCTCCATGGCATCGTCCTCATTTGCAGCCCCGGTGCCATTGTCACCCCACAGGCCGTCGAGCTTGAACTCGGCGGCCCATTCGGTGACAATCTCCTTCTGGTCGGCCATGACATGCTCCTCGCCGGCGTTCTTGATGGTAGACTTGGCGGCGGCGCCGTTGGCGGACTCGACGGCCAGGACGGGGGCCTCGACCCAGCCCTGGATACGGCCGTCACGCCAGTCGGTGACAACGGTCATGGCGGCAGCGTTGATGTTGGGGATGCCTCCGCGGCCGATCCTTCCGCGCTTGCGGGCGACCTGGACGAGGAAGTCGGTGGTGATGTCGCCGTCGGTGCTGCTGGGCAGAAGCGCGGGGATGTCGTACACGGCGGTGAGCTTGTGCAGCAGGTCGGGGGTGGTGGAGAGACGACGGAGAAGGAGGCTGACGGCGGGGACGGGGTCGTCAATCTGCTTGGGGGGGCACGGCGTTGAGGAGGACGAGGTGGCGTGGCCTCGGTGGCGTTCTTGATGGCGACGAGGCCGCCGGACTGGAGGGACGAGGACGAGGGGAAGACGACGCCGGGGGAGTCGAGCAGCGTGAGCTTGCTGTCGATCTTGACCTTGCGGATGCTCGTGGTGACGCCGGCCTCGGCACCGGCAGGGCAGGCCTTTGCGTTGTTGCTGCCCTTGCCGCTCAATCTGCTGAGGAGGGCGTTGATGATGGAGCTCTTGCCGACATTGGGGTAGCCGATGACGCCGACGGAGACGGCACGCTTCAGGTCGCGGCTGGCGGCGTAGCTCTTGAGGGCCTTGAACAGGGCCGCCGAGGTGCTCTGCACGGTCAAGTCGCGGTGGCTAAACACATGCGCATTCGCAGCGGCGTGCGACGCCCGCACCGGCAGCGTGGGGAAGTACCGGCGCAGGTGGACGAGCCAGTCGCGCAGGACCTTTGGCGGGATCAGGTCGACCTTGTTGAGGATGAGGATGAGGCGCTTGCCCCCCGAGGCGGCGGCCATGACGCTGCGCTCGACCTCTCGCGAGCGGGTGCCCTCTGGGTCGCGGGCGTCGAGGACGTACAGCACGACGTCGGCTTCCTCGACGACCTGCTTGAAGACCTTGTCAAACGTCTTCCTTGACGAGGCCTGGCCAATGGAAACGTGTGCGCCGTCGTCGGAAGCATCGCTGTCGCTCTCCTCGTCATCGTCGTCGTCCATGTCGTCGTCGCTGGCGGCAAGAGACTTGTCGTACTTTTCCGCAGCGGCACGAGCGCTGGCAATCAGCGCGGCCATGGGGTTAGACTCGTCAACATCTTCGTCCAAGTCGCCGTCCTCGTCCATCTGGTCGTCGCCAGCCTCGTCGGCATCGTCCATGGCATCCTCGCCCTTGCTCTCAGCGCCGCCCGTCTTGGCAGCCTTGGCCAGCTCTTTTCTCCTCTGAGCCTCCTCGGCCTTCTTTGCGCGCTTCTGCTCAATCTCCTCGAGAATCTTCTCCTTGTAGGGGAACAGGTTGGGGATTCCGGGGTCCTTCTTCAGCTTGGATCGCCATTCCGGGTTCTTCTTGGCGAACTTGCGATCCTTTCTCTGCTTGGCGGCCGAGGCCTTTTGGATCTTGTTGCGAAGGCGGGTTGTTGTCCGCTTGGACTTTGGTTCTGCGCAATGGTTAGTTAGCAGGCAAAGGAATGGTGATGGGACAGCCCAGGATGGAGAGTGAATCAGGAATTGGGTTGAGTGATTTGATTGCTGCTCTGGATTGAAACATACTCTTGGGCTTGTTGATTGAGCCTGCCATTGTGATTTGTCGCTGTCAATCGTTGGATTTCTCTTGATAACGACCTGCGGCGTGCCTCCAAATGTGGTTGCCGTGCTCAGAAAAAAAAATTAAGTGGGATATCAATTCTGCCGGCGGCGCTCCACACCGCCTTGCTATCGGCCCCATCTGTTTTTGCAGATATATTCTACAGTAAGAGCAACGTCTGGAACTGTTAGTCAGCTTTTCTCTCAAGTAATACCTAGGCCGAGGTACCCTTTGCCGTATTTCGTGGTGGAAAGATACATGCAGCGTAGTATCAGCAACTTCTCCGCAATGCGAAGAGCCCAATTAGGCGCATGTTCGACGTGGGTTTCCTTATCCTGTCGAGCAAATCCACCCAACGGGCCTTTGATTCCCACTTCCGATCTCGGGTGAGGCAGTCAAACCCGAGATGCGAGATGCTAGCCCTGGATCCCTGTTGTCGTGCCCAAAAGATGGATGCTGGTCATGGCTCATGGAGAGCAGTGAGATGGGTATATAAGAGGGCGTGGTGTTGATGCATGTTGATCCCCCTCTCGTCCTTGTATAATACACCACGCAATTGTCCGTGTTGCTTTACTTTGCATGTCAACTGAGATTCAAATTTCACGTTCGTACATACACCAACAAGAAACAATGGCACAAGGTTCGGCTCACAAGCTTTCCCTGGCCCTCTCTGAAGCCAAGGCCCTCTACGTAGCCCGAAATGCAAAGTCCCAGGCCATCCACGAACAAGCCACCAAGTCATTCCCCGGAGGCAATACCAGGACGGTGCTTCATACTGATCCCTTTCCCATCTGCATGAAGTCTGGCCAAGGCTACCAACTCTCCTCTGAGGATGGAAACACGTAGGTTGACAGAATTATGTTCTCCGGCTTCTTGTCTTACTAACCCAGGCTTCAACAGCTACACAGACCTTACAGGCGAATTCACGGCAGCACTCTATGGCCACTCTAACCCCGTGATATTCGACGCCGTGAGCAATGTTCTCAAGACCGTGGGCATGAACGTTGGTGCAACGACATCTCAGGAGCAATTGTTTGCTCGGGAACTGTGCCAGCGCTTTGGACTTGAGCGAGTGCGCTTCACCAACTCCGGCACCGAGGCCACTCTCCACGCTCTGGCCGCTGCGAGGGTGTTCACCAACAAGAGAAAGGTGGTTGTGTTTAACAGAGGCTACCATGGAGGAGTGTTTGGCTTCAAAGATGGGAAGCCAGCGCCTAACAATGTTGACCCAAACGATTGGGTCATCGTCAAGTATAACGATGTCGATGCTGCCACCAAGGCAATCCAGAGTGAGGGAGTGGCCGCCGTCTTGGTGGAAGGCATGCAAGGAAACGGAGGGTGTATTCTCGGAACTCCAGAGTTCCTGACTGGCATCCAAGACGCTGCTGCCAAGGTGAATAAACACAGAATTCATACCCGTTTATTCAGCACGTATGGCTCACTCACATCACATGTAGGCCGGCGTGGTGTTCATCCTCG
Organism: Trichoderma pleuroti; assembly: GCA_001721665.1. Lineage (NCBI taxonomy): Eukaryota > Fungi > Ascomycota > Sordariomycetes > Hypocreales > Hypocreaceae > Trichoderma > Trichoderma pleuroti. The sequence continues at coordinate 14,750 of MDJU01000514.1, forward strand.
ACGAGGTCATGACGTCTAGAATATCAGGTTCCGGCTTTGCAGGCCTGCGAGGAATCAAGCCGGATCTCAAGACGTTTGGCAAGTATCTCGGCGGCGGCCTCGCTTTTGGCGCCCTGGGCGGAAGAGCCGACATCATGGCAGCCTTCGACCCGAGACTCGCCACCTCGATTTCTCACTCTGGCACCTTCAACAACAACACGCTCGTGACGCATGCCGGCTATGCGGGCCTCAGCAAGATCTACACTCCCGACGTAGCGGACAAGTTTACCGAGATGGGCTCGGCCTTTCTATCCAGGCTTCAGGAGGCAGTCAAGGGAACAAGGGTAACTTTCACCGGAATTGGTTCCGTCTTGTGCTCTCATTTCATTGAGGGAGATGTAGAAGTCAAGGATATTGTCAGTGGAGACGATGTGCAGGAAAACGAGGCGCTTAAGGACTTGTTCTGGTTTGAGATGCTGGAGCAGCGATTCTGGGTTACGCGCAGAGGCTTCATTGCGCTGATCTTGGAGACGCCGCAGTCGGAGCTGGACAGATTTGTAGATGCTGTGAAGGCGTTTGTGTCAAAGCATAACGACATACTGGCGATTTGAAGCGATGAAAGGCCAACAAGGGTATGTAAGGTAGTAGCTGATTCAATAAGAGGTAGATTGTTGAAGAGAGGTACTCCTGGGTATCAGTGTGGCAGCACACATGCTCCCTGATTGGTTAGCCTTGTCCAGTTACATAATCCACCTATCCCCCAGCCTTGTCCACCTTGTAACTTTTGCCAACCATTCTCGTAGCATCTGCATCACACGCGCCTACAAAACTCTCTTCTTTTTTTCTTCTTTTTACCCCCCAACTCCCACCACCAAATCCCCCCCTCTCACAAACCACTGCATATCACAGAAATACCCATAGCCCACGTCTCAATGGACTATCAAAACCGCGCAGGCTCCAAGTTCGGCGGCGGCGGTGTCGCCTCGCATTCCGCCACCAACGCCGACCGCCGCGAGCGTCTTCGCAAGCTCGCCCTCGAGACAATCGACCTCGACAAGGACCCCTACTTCTTCAAGAACCACGTGGGCTCCTTTGAGTGCCGCCTCTGCCTGACCGTCCACCAAAACGACGGCTCCTACCTCGCCCACACCCAGGGCAAGAAGCACCAGACCAACCTCGCCCGCCGCGCCGCCCGCGAGCAGAAGGAGGGCAAGCAGAACATCGACCCTGCCACCGGCCTGCCCGCCAGCGTCGCCGCCAACCTCAACGCGCGCCGCAACGTGGTCAAGATTGGCCGCCCGGGCTACAAAATCACAAAGATCCGCGACCCCGTGACGCGCCAGCAGGGCCTCCTCTTCCAGCTGCAGTACCCCGACGCCACGCCCGAGCTGGCGCCCAAGTGGCAGGTCATGAACGCCTTCACGCAGCGCGCCGAGGAGCCCGACAAGAACTTTCAGTACCTGGTCGTCGCTGCCGAGCCGTACGAGAGCGTGGGCTTCAAGATTCCCGCGCGAGAGCTGGACAAGCGAGAGGATAAGCAGTTTTGCTTTTGGGACCCGGACTCCAAGGAGTACTGGATTCAAGTCATGTTCATGACGGAGCGTGAGGAGCGCTTTAATGCTGCTCCTGGTTTGACGGCCAGGAGATGAATTGTTTGACAAGGGAGAAGGAACAGAAGATAATCATCATCAGGCTATGTGGAGAATCTGTCTGATGATTGCCAGAGCCATGGCTCTTGATACCCAAGAAGGACGGAAAGAGCTTTGCATAGCCTCGTCTGTGGTGGCGCTCAAAGCGCGAACGCGGTGGAACATTTTAGTAGGCGACGATATCACGACTCATGGGGTAAGAGGCTGTCCGTTGGCTCAATACCAGCGTGCATTTTTGGCTGACTTGCGACTAGCTGTTTGGCTCAACAGTTGACTTGGCCTCGGAATGAGCGAGGGCAAAACAGCACACAAACATGAAAACTAGGCATCTCTAGCACAATCAAGGTTACAAATGTTGGGGTCATAATAACGACACACAAACATGTATATATAGATATACTACATCGGGAATTGGATTCACGGGGCACTCATTTCTAATCAAATACTACTGCAATACCAATAAAGTTTCTTTTGCAACTGATATATCCACGGTCTTAGACTAACGCATGCGTATGAGAAAAATGAAAAGCATCTTTCAGCAATATGAACAAGGGGGATGTCAGCACGATTTTTTTTCCATGCCCAGTATAATGCATTTCAACAAACGACAATGTACCATTTTGGTTCTGATGCAGATTGCTCCTCGTATCTTGGCCAGCCGATTAAGCATAGACCCCCCCCCTTCTCCCCTTCCCAAATTCCAACGTCTCCATCATCTAATCGCAGCTCTAATTCGCTTCGAATTCAAAATCTCTACTGCATATGCCCGCTTCATCTTCTGGAACAACAAAAACCCTCTATCGGAAGTTGTTATCGAACCGCTTGAAGGTGTAGCCGATGAAAGGAAGGCTCATCTCGGGAGACTCCTCGGGTGCCTGGCCATTGCGGTTCTGGATGGCCTGGGCCTTGAGCAGGGTCGCGTTGTCAGTCTGGTCAATCTCATCGGTGGGGAAGTAAGTGGTGTCGATGTTGGACGTCAGCCGGGGCTCGAAAGGAGCGCGGATGCGGCGCAGACTGTCAAAGTCGACTCCACGGAAGAATGCGTGGCTCTTGATTTCATGAGCACCTCCCCGTCCGAGTCGGTTCTCGGTGTTGCAGACCATGCTGTAAAGTAGACAAGGTTAGCTATCAAGCACTCCCAAAAAGCAACATGTATCTTGCAGGGATATCGTACCTTCGAATCAAGTTCTCTGCCTCGGCACCCAGCGTAATGTCATCGGGGAAGTACAGGGTTTGTCTCCAGTTGACAATCTTGCGGTAAGTATCGTGGCTGTCTTCAGCGCAGAAAGGCGGCCAGCCCACCAAGCACTCAAACATGATGGTACCCAACGACCACCAATCGCAGTCAAAGGTGTAACCATGGCCTGTGAAGATCTCGGGGGCGATGTAGTCTGGCGTACCGACGGTGGAGTAAGCCATCAACCGTCTAGATCGTCTCCAGTCGTTAATCTGAGATCGGTTGCTGACTGTGAGGTTAATCTGGTCTATGGCAACTGAAGTTCGGTCACGCGGGCGGTTGGAGCGACCTTGCAGAAGCTGCTGGTAGTAGTTGTTATCGTGCAGACGGTGGAATCCCGTGGAGAGACCAAAGTCAGTCAGCTTGACGTGACCGCCGCGGTCCAACAGGATGTTGTCGGGCTTGATGTCACTGTTTTTTCACCAAAAGTCAGTCCATTAACTCGCGCTGATGTTTGGGGATGCAGCCAGCAAGACATACCGATGGATAAAGCCAAGCTTGTGGACGGCTTCAATGGCCAAGACAATCTCAGCAATGTAAAATCGCGTAATGTCTTCTGAGAAGATTTCATACTTGATGAGCATGGTCATCAAATCTCCACCCGGCAAAAACTCCATGAGCATGTAGAGGAAGTACGCGTCCTGGAAGGTGGTGTAGAGCTTGACAACCCAGGGGCTGTCAGACTCGGCCAGGATATCACGTTCTGAGCGGACGTGGGCCAGCTGGTCCTTTTTGAACATTTCAGTCTTGATCAGAGACTTCATGGCGTAGACCTTGCCGTCTCCCTTCTTCTGCACCAACTTGACCTCACCAAAGGCACCCTTTCCGATGATCTTGACAGTGTTGTAGTTTTCGGGCTTGTCCTTTGTACGCAAGAATCGCAGGTATTGGCCTTCCTTCCGGCCAGCGGTCGACCACAGCTGCTCCCTTCTAGTTGAGCTCTGTTGGGGGTCTTGCAGCTTCTGCTCCAACTCATTCTGCCTGTTGTTGTGTTTTCGCATGTTAGCAAGTCGATGGATGATTGATGTAGAGTGATGGGGGGTTGGTGTTGGCTTAGGCTTAGAAAGAGACGTGTGATGATGGATATTCTCAAGTGTCGTTGGTACCTTTGATTACGCTCGCGAGCTCGCTTGACGCTGTCTTTGAAGAAGTCGGCAGCTAGCTGTGAGCACTTCTTCTGGTTACTATTGGCATTCGTGCCGTATTTATCAGGGTTCCTCTCGGGGATGGGCTGGAACTCGGGCGACGAGACAACGCCCTGGTTGGGCAAAGGAGGCGCGTAGTTGCCATAGCTGGCCTGCTGCCCCGAGCCACCAGCAGTTCGCGGACGACCCGACGACGGCCCTCGCCCGGCATATTGACCTCCCCTCGCGGCACCGCCGCCTAGGTTCTGGTGGGAGAACTGGTGAGCCAAGCCAGTGTTTGGGTCGTTGGTGCCGGGCGCGCCAGACTGCGGGGGGTAGCCGGCGTTGGGATAGTCGCTGGTGACGGCCTGGCCAGGATACTGCTGCTGCTGGCCATACTGGTTCTGGCCCTGCGCAAAGTAGCCCTGGGGAGGGTAGCCGGCGCCGTACTGCTGCTGCTGCTGGGAGGATTGCATGCTGCCAGACTGGCCCTGGAAGACGGGCTGGGGAAAGGTGGAAGGAGTCGTTGGAAAGGTCCGATCGTTGGCAGCCGGCCGTTGGTTGTCAAAGTTCAAGTGCAGACGATTGGAATCCATATCCGCGCCGATAAGACAAGACAATCGATCTCAGGTAACAATCAGCCCGTACGGTATGCGAGCCTGACGGCCTGAGGGGTCGTCGGAAAGGGGGAGAGACGCTGGCGATGGAGCCCTGGCTGGCCAATTCGAAGCGAGTGCAAGGCGGGCTGGCCCAGTTTTTGGAGGAGCAAGGCAAGGACCTGGCCGCTGATTGGGGCCTGAGCTTTGGAGTTGGCGTCTTTACAGTTGAAGAAGCTCCAGTCTCTCAAGACCCGACCCTTTGACGATGGTTTGTTTTGGGCTCAAGGGGAAAATGGGGGGCGGTCAACCAGACCTCAAACTGCTTGGTCGACGGAGCAGCAGAGGCGCCAAAGACAATGGGCGGGGTGGTGAATACTCGCGAGGTACCTGCGCGCCGTGCGACAGGCGGGCGTGGGCGCGTCACAGGTGGCTGCAAGCCCAGGTATCCTCCAGGTTCCAGGGGGCTTGCTGGTGGGCACAGCGGTTGGTAGGCCGCTAAATTGTTCTGGTCGGGGCCTAGACACGGTTGATGCTGAACTGAGCTGCCACTAGGCCCTCTTGGTTTCTGGTGCTATTATTACTTTTGGAGTGCTGAGTCGGTAGGTAGGTAAAAAGACTGTATTCAATGTTGAATAAACCTGGAAAGTAAATTCTATAATGTCTCTGAAAAGCCTTGATCGCTGGGATAGAAAGGGATTGATTGGTGTAAACAAGCCCGGCTTGTGTGATGGCGGAACAACACCGCCAAGCATTTTTAGATTTATGCCAATTTCAACTCGCATTGACTCTATATGTGGCCAGTATCAGTGATGACAGTTGGCATTTTCAATGGATGGATTGGAATCGACCGCAGCAAATTCAATCCCTTTCCTCCATCAGCAGCCTATTGCACAGTCTACAGCCCTTCTGTCCCATCGCCGTGTTCCCCACCGGCACTTGTGCCGTTTCCATCTCAGGGGTCCAGCCGCTCCGTCTTGTACGGAATATAGTACCCATCCGTCTTATCTCTGCTGTGCTTGGAGATGTAAATTCACGTGCCGGGAGTACGAGTTGCTGGATCCCTGGCAATCCATCTCCTAGCTGAGTGCTCCGTAGCATTGACTACCTTGGTAGATCTCAGGTTGGCCTGCAACACTAGCATCTACACAATCAGCCAATCCTTGATACATGCTCTCACGGTCGAATTTCAGGCCTTGCTCCAACACACGCTGTATGCGCCGCAGTAGCACATGTATGCAAAAGCAAGCAGGATACCTACTATAATAAAGCCCCCCGTATCGTCTCCTGCAGGGTCCGTTTAAATAAGCCAACTTGTCGTCCCGGTGAGCGACGGTAGACCCCTGTTCTCCCGTGGACAAGGCATCCTTTACCTCAATAATTCACGTTACAATGGCGAGATTATCAAATTACTGCATACCAAGTATTGCATGCTCATTTCCCCATCATCCCAATAGAATTGCTTCATAGAAGCACTGACGAAATAAACATGATGACTCTCTCTAATGCAGGTAAATTTGACACCAAACATGGCACATGCATGTAGAGCTTGCCTTTGCCTGCTGATCATGAAGACACCGTCGATAATCAACTGCACGTTTCCCCAAATCCCAATTGCAATGGCCAAGAATAATACAATCAAGGACATTATGAAGCATCAGTTATTAGAGACCAAGTTCATTCATTTCTGGGTGGGAAAAGCGTTGAACCATTGCTTGCACCATGGCCCAAGTACAGATGCACCAACTGGTCTGCCCGTTTTGGCGGCAAAATCGAGGCCCTTATCGTGTCCCGCATCCTTATCGCATCCGATTTTTTTCCAACCTCATGACAGCATCACTCATCGATAGCTGCTCAACGTAGCTCGCTCGCAAACAATGCAAAAGCATTCTTAGGCCACCCATTTCTTTTCCCTCTTTTTCCATTATTTCATCAAAGGATAGCACACAAGCAAGGCCGCACGCCCATCACATCACCATGGCCGACGCCAATCCCTCGACCCCGCCAGCCTCGGGCTCAGGCGCTGCGAAACCTCCTCGTCCGCGCAATCCCGTCTTCAAGATGATGGGTCTCCCGGCCCTCCCTCGCAAGCTCCCCTCTCGCAATTGGCTCATCTTCTGGACCGTCTCCTCATCCATCGCCGGCGCAATCATCTACGACAAGCGCGAAAAGAATCGCGCAACCGCGAAATGGCGCCGAGCTGTTGCGCCCCTCTCCAAAGAGCTGCTCCCCAATTCGAGCCAGCTGCCCCGCAAACTTACCGTTTACCTGGAAGCCCCTCCTGGAGATGGTCTGCGCACGGCTCAGGATCACTTCATCGAATATGTAAAGCCTATTCTCGCAGCTTCGGGTCTCGACTGGGAGTTTGTCCAGGGCCGGCAGCAGGGCGACGTGCGAGCGGCCGTGGCCGAGAAGATTCGGAGATCCCGAAAGGCCACCGAGCGGCCGGGCGAAGAGATGCCGCAAACAGATGAAGCCATTGTGGAACAGCAGAGGAGGAAGATTGGGCTACCAGAATACGAAGGCATCAAGGGCGACATCGTCATTGGTCGACACACTTGGAAAGAGTATGTTCGGGGACTACACGAGGGATGGCTCGGTCCCCTCGACGCACCGCCATTGCCAGTCGTCGAAACTCTCCAAGACAAGCCCGAACCCGAAACCCCATCCACAGAAGGCGACGGTGACAAGAAGCCCGAGGACAAGAAGCCAGAAGAAGAAGAAAAGAAGGACAAGCGACCACCGCAGCCTCGCCCTCACAACTCCCCCGACGACTATTCCTCCGCAGCGCTCCCCGCCAGCATCCCCGCCGAGTTCTCCCCCTCTAGTCCCATCGCCTTCCCCCACCGCCTCGGCTTCCGTCACACCTTTGTCCGTCTTGGCCGCTTCCTGACCCGCCGTCACCTGGCAGATGACATTGGCCGAGAGGTCGCCGCCGTGTGTTTTGCCGCCGCGCGAGACTGGCGTGAGGCCGACGGCCAGTACGAGCAGCAGCTCGTCCTGAAGCAGGAAGAAGACGACTGGCCCAAGTTTGTCTGGAAGGACGAGCCCGAGCCCGCCGACGAGGCGGAAAAGGCCAAAAAGGCCGCCGAGCCGCCCAAGGAGAAGATTTGGGCCTCGAGCCTGGTGGTCGACCCGCGCATCGTGGAACGAATGCGCCGCTTCGAGATCCAGCCCGAGGACGAGGCTCGCGCGCAAAAGATTGTCGTCCCGGAGGCAGAGATTGAGGGCTGGATCAAGCGCAGCCTGAGGAGCTTGTATCACTGGGGCGCCAGCTCTTTCGCCAGCAAGCCCGCGGGCCCTAATGTGGGAAACTTGGATGATGATTGAAGCGATGGTGTTTGGAAAAACAAATAATCTTGCAAAAAGAGGAGGACTCCAACGATGTGATGTGTACATGACGGGATGGAAGTGTCATGTTTTATTATTCTTGTATCAACAACGGGGGCATGTGCTTGTATGACTACTGTATGTATGCGAGGAGTGAAGTAATTGTTTATTGGACAACAAAACCCACTCACAAAAAACGACCGAGAGCGAGCTTTGGATGGATGGATGGATGGGTTGGTTATGATAGAGGGCGTATATACACATTATCTAGCTTTGCAAGCTGTATTAATTCGCAACCACCACACTTACAGTTCTCCTCTTCTGCGTCGAGCCTCGTCCACGCCCCTCCTCCCATCGTGTCATTCATCATCATCACTGTCCGAATCATATGCCACCAGCCCCAAACTCGCCTTTTTCTCTTCCTTGGGAGGCTCCCTCTCCCTCTCCTTGTCACCCTCACCCTCACCTTTCTTCTTCTTCCCGTCATCGCCGCCCTTATCAACTCCCCCAATATCATCTTTCCCATCACCACCAACAGCCTTCTTCTTCACCCCCAACACCTCCCTCTCATGCCTCTTCCTCTTCCTCCCACCAACCGCCCACTCCTCCT